>JAXQQM020066216.1:0-67223 GCA_034641835.2 Pinus albicaulis
CATATATCATGATTGAATTGATGGGCTATGTAATATGTTCATACCTTTTCTTGTTGCAAAGGTTTTCCATATTCTCAAAAAATCAAAAAATTTAAAAAATGTAAAGAGGGTATACCCTAAAAGAAAAATCAAAGGGTATAAAGAAAAAAAATGGCCAAAAAAGTAAAAGAAATGAACCCCACCAAAAGAAAGGCCAAGGAAAGTGTGCTAGTCTAAATGCCACTACTTTTTGCTCTTATGTAATAAACAAATTGTGTGCAACTTGTATCTTATGCCACAATTTATGAACAGTCAAACAGTTTAAGCTTGGCTAGTTCATTTTTCAATTTTATGTTTTAGAGATAGAGAATAAAATCCGACCAAACTGTTTAATCTTGGCAAATAAGTAGATAGGTAGAGTAAATAAAAGGAGCTCAACAGTTTAATCTGAGCCCTTGGATGTAATAAGGATAGAATTAGATAGATTTCGAAATGTAAAAGAAAAAGTGTGATGAGGGTTTGCCAGTCTAAGTGCACCCTAATAAAGAAGAAAAAATGGTAGGGTAAAGTAGGTAGGGTAGGTAGATGTTGTTGCAGAATTACATGTGATGGATAATGACTCTAGATAAAGCTAAATGTCTACCATCACATTTAAATACTTAGATATAACGTACACTACACTTTAGATATTTTCTCAAGCAAAGCTAAAAGTCAGTCATTAACCCTCCTTCTCATTTTTCCCTAAAATTTCACTAATTTCCCTAAAGTACTAAGGCATTTGAGTACCATAGGCTCACAGCATTTTTGACTTTTGGAGGGACCGAACCCTCTACCCAATAATTTTGGAAAAGCATAATTATTAAAATCATTCATCATGTCATTCATTCACTTCCAAAAAATCTTTTCCTAAGTAAAATCCCATTTTACTTAGGAAAATTATACAATATTTCATAAAAACCCTATCCATTCAAGCATAAGTTAAATACATTAACCTAATGTTTTACACTTAGTGCTTCCATTCATTTTTCATATTAATTTTTAACTTTATTATTTAAATCCCTGCAAATTTCCCCTTTTCCCGTATTATTTTAATAATAAAATTCCCAAATAATATCTATCCTGCCCCGTTGGCTGAAATATAACCTTAATATGTTGATTATTTAATCAAATCATAAACCCACATCCCCACCACATTTAAAATACGTTAATTAACCCTCACGGTTAATTAAAAAAACTCCTCACCAATAGAATTGCCCACGATGCAATTAATTCACATTTAATCACATTGGGCCCGCTTTATTAATTTCTCGTCATCTTCCTTTCCCGAAGACCGTTCGATCGACCAATCTGAGATCTACGGTTAACGTCCATATCACTACCCATCCACGTCCGAACGATAACGCACGATGGCCAAGAATTTTTCTGAACAGTGTCGTGCCACATGTCGTGTATCGTATGGAATCGCTCGCCCTCCACTAAAAACCGCCCTTCCCCAAAATTTGTACGATGAATACCACTTATTGCTTGCCTCCCGTGACGAAGCCACCGTACTTGCTAACGTCATCCATTAAAAAAAATAAAAAACCCACCAACCTTTGACTTTGCAAATAAAACAAATGTGCTCACGTCATTTTCATTATCGCATGCAGTGACCAGTGTCCCATGCAACAAATTCCAAAATCAACTGTCAAAGTTTGCCAACTGCTACCTTGCTAAGGAAAATTGCAGTCGAGTAATCCAAAGTTCATCCGCCATAGCTAACACCTGTTTAGTCATTGTTCATTTCCCAGAAAATAGGTATTTACCTAAATTCCCACTGAACTCTGTAAAAATCCTGGTTTTTGTTTTAAATTCCACATGAAAAATTGAAATAGGGTTCAAGATTGGTCTTTAGTTCATTCCTTAATTCCCAAAATTGTAGTCGTAGTCCCAAACCTATGATTGTACCTGTTTTTTTCGTCAAAACCCGAATTCATTTCTGAATCCACAAGAACCAGAAATGGAAATTCCCGTGGCTTTGAATGTCGCACCCCTAAATGCCCCTCATAGAGATTTAGACTATTTTCCTCTAGCATATATGGATTTTCAAATTAAAGACCTTATCCTCAGCGAAAATCCTCTTCTAATTTTTTTCCACTGTAGAGATAACTACCTGAATGGCTCTGACATTTTTGGAATATGGGAATCCAATCTTTCCATGTATCTTCTCCCCTAAGTCCACATTTTTCTTGAAATAATCCATTACTGCCATGCAAATTATGATCCCAATCAACGAGCAGTCTTGTCCCCGAGTCAAAACATCCTTTTTCCCGTAACTGCTCAGTCTATTAATGAAATGTTACAGTTTCAGCTTGGTCAAGCCCTGACTCCCCTTTCCATGGGAGAATTACGTGAGAAATATTCCAATTTATCCCATGAAGAGATAAATCGCCTCTGCCAAACCTTCATGTTGCCAGAACATCAGCCCAAAGGCCCTCCCCCTTATGGTTATAAATTTTTCACTGATATGGGCAGGCTTATTTTGAATATGATATCCTCTATAATGGGTTTCAATACTAGTGAATATGTTGATCAATTAACCCTAGTATTGTTATCAATTTTCACCCCTGGACAGCCCCCTGCTGTCAAGTATGATTTTGCTTCCTACATTGCTGATAAAATCCATGATCAGTTCATGAGATTAGAGAATGAAAGAGTGTTCAAATATTCTTCTGTTATATATCATCTCATGCTTTACTATCAATCAGAGAGTTTCCCTTTCTATGTCAAAAACCTTGATGCCAAAGGAAATTCTAGGTCTGTAATCTTTTGGTCTGCCATCACTCATAATTCCTCTGATTCTCCTTATTCTTACAATGAGTTTATTGACCTATTTGTACAAACTGCAACCACTTTGTTGATAGGAGTCTCCCCTCATAGGGTCGGTAGTGACATCAAGAAAACTCTCCAACTCTCAAAGCAATACAGGGTAGGTGATTGGTACCTATATCAAAATCACACAGAAATCAGAATATATGGATGTGAGTTATGCCCTTTCAAGTTACCAAAATATGTCCCAATGAGGCTCTTTGCCTTAGATTATTTCAGGCAGATGATAAATTTTGACATAGTCCATTTTTGCAATGCAAAGAAAAAAGCCCAACTCGGGATTAAGAGTCAAATAGGTCCTTTTGTCTGTAACTCTAGGGATGCTGGAAAAGAAGCTGAAAGAATCTTAGAAGACTATCTCAAATTACAAAAGAGTTTATACTGGGTACCTTATGACCGAAACAACTTTATTTGTGATAGAAGGATGAAAAACAAATTATCACAATACATTCATCAAAGAATCCTAGAAATTGAACAATCTGCCAATATGGATGAATGGATGGAAGGGACATTGATAGAACAAGATACTGAACAGGTCAGTGTTGACAATGTTATGAAAGACCTTGAAAAAATGCTTGACCTAGACTCTTTTGGACAGGTGAAAAGACTAGGGATTGGTCCTTCTTCTGCTGGAACTTCCCAACAAAATTTACAGGAAATCAGTGCATTGGCTATAGTAGCATCTAAAGGAAAAGAGAAAGAAGTTGATATACAAGTTACAAAGAAATTTACAATGACAGAAAAACCTGAAACTTCTAAAGAACAGGGTCAAGTACAGATTTCTCTTACTCAGACCAATGTGGCAGAAATGTCAATTTTACAAGCTCCTCTCAATATAGAAAAGAGTAAAAAGAAAGATGCTAAAGCAGCTACCCCTATCAGTGGGTCTTCAGAACAGCCTGATCTTAAAAGACAAAAATTAAATCCTCTTCCAGAAGTGGAATCTGTTCATGAAATCTCTAATAGTCAGAGGAGAGAAGAACTAGGCAGTCAGCAAACATGTACAGTTAGTGGAACATCCACTAATTCTAAGAGAAAAGAACTACAAAGGCAGCAGAGTGTAGAAGTATCTTCTTTCAAACCACCAATGAAAGATGCCTGGGATATTAAAAGGACATTCATAAATATAAAGGCCAGAAATGATCCACTAAGAATTCAAGTTTACAATCAATATTTGAAGATGGCTCTTAAGAATCAACAAAGATTGATGTTAGCCTATCACATCCAACAGGGTAAGATGGTAATGAGTCACTTCAAACCCAAAGTGAAACAGCCTCAAATAGCTGTAGATTATATCAGAACTAATTTTGAAGTCATAGCAAAGGATATCCATCCTTTGGATCAAATTGAGTTACACAAACAAACAGGTGAAATGATTAATTCTACTCTGACTGATAAATCAATGATGACCCATAAATTGCAGGATTCTTTGGAGAATGCTAATGCACAATTGCAGCTTGAAAAATCCTCTTCTCAGGCTAAGGACAATAGAATAAATACTTTGGAGGAAATAATAATTGGATTGGGTCATAACCCCAAAGATGTCAAGGGTATAGAAGCCCTGATCAAGAAAAAAGATGATGATATTGCAGCCTTGAGAAAACAACTGAAATTACTAGCCTCAAGAAATCCACAGACTGCAGAAATCATGAAGAAAAATTCTGAAGAAGAATTTATGGACTTGCTCTTGAAACTGAATGAGCAACTTAATGAAACTGAAAAAGAGCTTGAAAAGGCATTGAAAGACAAGCAACCTAATATTCCAGCATCTACAGTAGAAGTAATTACAGGTACATCTACAACAAGTCAGCCAACAGAATTGTCACAGGGCAATACTTCCAATTTAAGTACCGAAGAATTAATAAATTCAATGGAGGAATCGAAACTCCAAGTGACAGAACTCCAAAGAAAAAAGGTACAATTCACCACTTTAGAACATAAATATGATCTTTCAAAGATAAGTGTTGCAGAGAAAACAAGAGAGGTCAACAGGTTAGAAAAATTGGTTAAGGCATTGGAGAAGGATCTCACATTGGAGAGACCTTTAAAGGAAATAAAAGAAATTCTTTGGGACAACATCATCCAGTCAATAAATGATGTTTGGCCCTCAATTCAAATAATGTATGAACAGAATGATTTAGTTAAATTGGTTGTGGAAGAAATTCTAAAATCAAGAGAAGAATTAGGAAACATGGCGGAAGAAGCCAATGAAATTATACACTTTTTGAATACTAAGAATAAACATGAACTTGAAGAAATCAGAATTCAAGACAGGACAGGAACAATTTTGGAGATAAAAAGGTTTTTTACTAAAAGAACTCTCATGCAGAATCTAGAATGAAGATGCTCTGATATGCAAGAAGAAATCAATGCCTTCATAAAAAGATTGGATATTCTGTTGAATAAAGGATTTCCCAGTCCTTTAGTTTCAGAGGATAAACTAATGGACCTTGAAAGTTATGTTGAGAAATTGAACAAGCATGCTGACAATCAGGACAGTTCCTCAACTTGTTCATCAACAACAACATTGCCTACATGGAAAAATATTCATGAGAGATTAGAAAATTTGTCTTATCTCGAGCATGAGGTAAAGCATTTGTTCCCAATTCAACCTAATTTCTTTAGATATACATAGACAAATGAAACTCTGAGGAAGCTGCAAAGGACCAGAATACCAGAAGCTAAATGGTGGGAAGAAATGTTAGAACTTTTGTAAATATTCTCCTTACATGAATTTTTGCTCATTTACTACAGTAAGTCATGATAAGAAGGATAAAAGGATAAACAAAGGATAAAGAGTATCAGTGTAGATAAAGAGTATCCGTAAAACAGAGTAGCCAGCATAGAGTTACTAACGAGGACAGCAACGAGCCAAATCCTAGGGCCTGCCTCCAGCACATTCTCAAAAGAAGGAAACAACACAACATCAGTTATCATTTCTCTTATCTACAAGGCCATCTGTCTCTAGTTTTTTGTAAAATACTTATGAGTCATCCTAGATTATATCTCAATTTGTTATGAGATATTTTTTATAATTTTTTGTATAAATACTCCCTCAATTGGAGTATTGAGGTGTGGATTCTTAGACTTTGCTGTAACATTGACTATTTTGGAATAAAGTGTTTTTGGAAAAATTTCGTATGGCTAGCTGGACGAGGAATTGATGCAAAAGAATTCTCATAAGATTCTTGTATCAGACAACGGATTAATAAGTCATTTATCTCTTATGTTTTGAACTTTTATACTTGTTTATTATCATCTGTGTTTCATATCTGAATAATTAAAAAAAACGAATAAATCAAAAAGTGCTTAAGTGCAATCTGTTTTTAATCATTGCTATTCTAAATGTTTTCTTCTGAAGTAGTTTAAACAGTGAATTCTCAATTGCTCTTGTTTTCTAGTTTATACATTTTGATTATTTGATAAAGAATTCTTAATTGCTCTTTGTTAATAATCATTCAAATTCCCCCTTTTTGAATATGTTGAAGGATTCTTAATTGCCCTTCACCTATTTCAAGGCCATTTCATTTTATTTAGATCTATAATTGTTCCCTATTTGATTACCTTGTCCTGTGAAACCATCTTTTGTTAAGAAACTTAGTCCAATAAGCCATTTTTCTTTGGCTCCATTAGTCCAATGGCCTGGACTACTCAGTCTTACCCTTAGCTATTGAATTTCATCACCCAAACTCAATCAAAATCTCTGGACTTTATAACTAGCCTAATATCTTCCAAAACAAAGCTAAAATTTTACAGAGAGAGCCCTCTCTGGGTACATATTGGCTATATTCTGTACCTAAAAGTTGGTTTGTGGTTACCTTGGACCCCTTTCCTCTTCCCAACAACTTAAAAGAAAATCTGAGTGATAACATAGTGGCGACTCCACTGGGGACCTGAATAATTTTATTGTTACTATTGTTTACTTTATAAACTACAGACGGAGCCTGAAGTTAGCCAGGTAGCCTTTTAACTGCTTTTGCTTTGCAATTGCATAAGTAAATAAATGCTGCTTCAGTCTATCTTCGGTCTAGTTTATGAACTGAACTTTGGTTTCAAACATTTGATCAGTTCCTCTAGTCAAATAAATCTTTAAGAAAATTTAAATCCAATATCTAAAACTTCTTAAAGAGATTGTTGAAGTTGTATTGTTCATTCCATTTAGAAAAAAAACCAAAAAATATCACCTAGAAACCTGGCTTCAGAAAGGACTCGTTACACCAGCGCTAATCCTGATCTAAATCCACCGCCTGTGTTTGAAAACCCGAATCTGATCCCCAGAATTTTTAGGAGACAAGATAGTTAAGAAAGCTCTGGTAGTTCTCGACCTCTCTATAGATCAATATCCTGTCCTGTGAAGTGGATTTATCTTGAGGACGAACCTTTTGACGAGAAATTTGAAACCTCTTTATTTGTAAATTTTTTCTGAATCTGAGTTTTCCAATTTGGTTCTAGATCCAGTGTTTCTTGAAGATTTACAACTTGAATTTGTTACTTCACATCTTGATAAACATTTGCGAAATTCCATACAATCTGAGCTTACCTCTAAAGGAACATCAAATATTTCTGTGATCACTTCAGCTTCTCCCAGTTCATCAACATTTCCTCAAACATCTCAACCTCAAATTACCTCTTCTACTCCTCCACCCACCACTCATAGACCAACCTCACCCGTTATTTCATCGTTACCTCCTGCAATGGCAAATAGATATGCTCCTTTGGTATTACCAGCCAATCTAGGGGCTATGCCCCAATACTACCAAAGTAAAATCACTCCCTTTGATGGTTCTGGTACTTACACTGCACAATAGCATACTAAAAAGATGACCGATTATTTTGAAATTTATGAAATTGATGCTGATGATGTAAGAATGAGAATATTTGTCCAAAGTCTTACTGGAGAAGTTAGAACCTGGTTTAGAGCCCTTCCTGCAAACAGTGTTACTGATTTACAAGCTCTTTATAGATCATTTTTAAATAGATGGGAAAAGAAGAAAGATCCTCTTCAAATTTTATCAGACTTTGTAAAACTAAAGAGAGGACCAAATGAGACTGTACAAGATTACGTCACCAGGTTCAATGAGGCTTACAATGCTATTCCCCAAAATCTTAGACCTCCTCCAGATTCAGTATTAATCAAATTCCCTGCTGGATTTGATTCTGATATGGCGTATCAACTTAGGGAAAGAGCTCCTCAAACTTTAGAAGAAATGCAAAGTATAGTTGTTAGTGTTGAAGCCAACCTGATAGAGAAACGAGCTAGAGCCAGAGCTGAAAGGAGAATGCCTTTAAATGAAGAACCCACAGCTTTTGAAAAGAAACTGGATGCTATTATCAAAGGAATGGAAAGACTAGGAGATAGAGTAGAAACAATTGAAAATAAATCTCCTTGGGATGGTCAACCGAGAAATACTGTAAGAAATCCAAATTTAAGAAGGAACCAAAATCAAAATACTGGAAAAACTGGTCCTGACCAAAATATTAGGCCCCCATTCCAGGAAAATTATATTGAAGCCTCAACTTCTGAGGAACCAACTGAAGATTTTCAAATAAAAAACTTTACTGAATGCAAGAATGAACCAGAAATTTTCTTGACTCAAGATGATCAAGAAGCTCACATTCTTAAGCAATTTCAAACCCATTCAGGAGAATCATTTGAATTTAAGGAAGGATATGATACAACCATTTACGAAGTTCACAAGCAATATAATTTGAGGAGTAGAAGAATTGATGTCCCAGAAACAAGTAAACAGAAATCTAAAAAACAACCCATCAAAGGTAAAACCAATACTACCCCTGTACATATTATTTCTAGATCAGATCCTAATCCTACCAACCCAATAATTGAAGATGTATCCGATACTCAACTGAATAACAGACAACTTTCCAATACTCTTCCTCCAAAAGGAAATGTAGAGGAACCTTTAGAAGTTGATTTGGAAACAACTTCAGCCCACAACCCCATTCCTAAGAAGGAGAAAAATACCGAAAACACAGAAGATAAAGAAAATCCAACTGTTCGAAATACAAGAACTCAAACTGAGAAACCTTTTAATCTGGAAGCTAAATTAGGCAAATTAAAAATAGTTGTTCCATTGTCTGAATTAGCTAAACATGATGTCTACCGAAGTCAAATCAATAGATCACTTAATATTGCTGGAAGTGATGACTCAGTAAACGTTTTTTATGATCAACTTAGATTATTATTTGGCCCTAAAGTAAATGGAAAACCAGGAGGTGGAGGAACTCCTCCATTCTATGTGAGTTTGAACATACATGATAAAATACTTCATAATGCCATGCTTGATTCTGGAGCATCTCACAATATAATCCCCAAGGCTGTAATGGAGAGATTAAACCTAGATATCACCAGACCATACATTGATCTCTTTTCTTTTGATTCAAATCAGGTGAGATGTTTAGGATTAATCAAAGACTTGCGTGTTTCATTGGTTCAATACCCTGCAAAAACAATTTTGATGGATATAGTAGTAGCAGATATTCCTCCAAAATATGGTATGCTATTGTCCAGATCTTGGGGTGCAAAACTTGGAGGATCTATTTAATTAGACATGTCATATGCTACTATTTCAGTGTTCGGCCAACCTAAGAGACTATACAGAGAAGCTTTAATGAAATATGTGGTTAGTAGTCAGGAGAAACCTGAAAATTTCCCCATCTACTAAGTACACTCTGATATGGATTCATTCATTCTTTATAATGCCGAAATTGATCATCCCACTGAATTAGAAGTTCCAGCAACAAAACCAAAAGAAATTCATGACTTTCAAGTTATATATCTGGATGATTTAACTGCTTTTTCTAAATCAGATCAGCAGCATTTGGACCATCTCAGACAAGTATTCATAAAATGTAGAAAGTATGGTATCTCTTTGAATCCAAAGAAGTCCTTGTTTTGTCTTGAAGAAGGTAAACTATTGGGTCATATCATTTCCAAAGATGGTATTAGAATTGATCCTGCTAGAATAGAAGCTATCTTGCAGATACCTCACCCCAGAAATGTCAAAGAACTTCAAGCTTTCATGGGAAAAAATCAATTTTTTGAGAAGATTCATATCTAGCTTAGCTGAATTAATTAGATTGCTTACTAATATGTTAAGAAAGGATTCAAGTATTAAATGGACAATACAATCCAAACAAGCATTTGAAGAAATTAAAATGGCTTTGACTAGAACACCAGTTCTTACCATTCCACAATTTGATAGAGACTTCATAATATTTTCATTTGCATTAGAACATACTGTAGCAGTTGTTTTATTACAAAAAGATGATCAAGGATGTGAAAAACCTATAGCCTTTTTTAGTAAAGCACTAAGGGATGCATCATTAAAATACAACATCATGGAAAACAAGCCTTTGCACTTGTAAAAGCCATTAAAGATTTTAGAATCTATATATTGTATTCCCATGTGGTAGCCTATGTACCAAATGTTGTTGTCAAAGACATCTTAACTCAAGATGGAATTGAGGGCAAAAGAGGTAAATGGATTGCTACCATATTAGAATATGATATTGAGATAAAACTTACAAAGCTTATTAAGGGACGGGGATTGGCTCAAATCATGACAGAAACAAATTGCCAAGCCCTGGATATTAATGAACTGGATGACGAACAGGAGATGGTGACTCCATAAATCAGCCAGGCCTTCTTAGATTTACCCTGGTATGCTGATATAATTTATGTATTGTTAAACTTGCAAGCTCCTCCAGGGTTATCCAGAACAAATAAAAGGTTTTTAAATATGAAATATTTAAAGTTTTGTATTTTAGATAATGTTCTCTTTTGGAAAAATCATGATGGTATTCTATTGAATTGTTTGTTAAAAGATGAAGCTGACAATGCTCTCAAGGAATTCCATGCAGGAGACTGTGGTGGACACCTTTATTGGAAATAAACTGCAGACAAGATCCTAAGAGCTGGATTTTATTGGCCAACCTTGTTCTCTGATGTAAAGAAATTTGTCACTGCTTGCCATAAATGTCAAATTTTTGAAGGCAAGAGAAAACTATTACCTTTACCCCTGAAACCAATTTCCACTGAAAAACCTTTCGAACAATGGGGCCTGGATTTCATTGGAGAAATCCATCCTCCTTCTTCTGTCCAACACAAATGGATCCTTACTGCCACAAACTATTTTACCAAATGGATATAAGCAATTCCTTCCAGACAAGCCAATGACTCTGTGATCATATGATTCCTAGAAACCAATATATTATCAAGATTTGGTTGTCCTGAGAAAATTATAACTGATAATGCTGCTGCCTTCAAATCTAAGAAGATGATAAGTCTCTGTAACAAATATCATATTACCTTAAGCCATTCCACAGCCTATTACCCTCAGGGTAATGGACTGGCTGAATCTTCCAACAAGAGTCTCATTAATATTATTAAGAAATTATTGGAGGAAAACAAGAAAAATTGGCATAAGAAACTCACAAATGCACTATGGGCAGACAGACTCAACAGCAAAAAATCTATTGGGACTAGTACTTATGAGTTAGTTCATGGTATTGAGGTTGTATTTCCTTCATCTTTAGGAATTCCTATAATGAAATTAATTCAAGAAGCTCAAGTTGAACCTAATGATATTCAGAGGAGAATAAATCAGACTATCAATTTGCAGCAGACTAGAGAGGAAGTTTATCAAAGATCCCAAGTATTACAGGAGAAACTAAAGAAGATATTTGATAAAAGGACCAAGGAAGAAGATTTCCAATTGGGAAACAAAGTTTTAAGATGGGATTCCAGAAGAGAGGATAAGGGAAAACATGGGAAGTTTGACTTCCTGTGGAAAGGAACTTATATTATTCATGCTTTACAAGGAAATAATACATATTTTCTGAAAAACTTGGATGGTACAGAAACTAAATAAGGGCCAGTTAATGGTCGAATGTTGAAACATTACTTTGATCCTATTTATTAAGATATCCTGATTTTTAACATGTACATACTATATCCTTTGTAATGTATCAGTTTTGAGTGGATAGTAACTTATTGGAGTTGAAGCCCGAGGAGAAGGCCCTAATCTTCAGAGGTATTACTGTCATACATACAATAAAGAAACAAGAAGAAGAAGATTCCATGGTTCAGTCAAAATCATTCTGAGGCCAACTAACCTGTTGTTCTTGACTTTTCACCAGGAAAAGCCATCCCCAAGTGGAGTTAGTGTTAGACTCCTATACCAATAGGTGTCATATATCATGATTGACTTGATGGGCTATGTAATATTTTCATACCTTTTCTTGTTGCAAATATTCTCCATATTATCAAAAAAATCAAAAAATCTAAAAAATGTAAAGAGGGTATACCCTAAAAGAAAAATCAAAGGGTGAAAAGAATAAAAATGGCCAAAAAAGTAAAAGAAAATGAACCCCACCAAAAGAAAGGCAAAGGAAAGTGTGCTAGTCTAAATGCCACTACTTTTTGCTCTTATGTAATAAACAAATTGTGTGCAGCTTGTATCTTATGCCACAATTTATGAGCAATCAAACAGTTTAAACTTGGCTAGTTCATCTTTCAATTTTATGTTTTGGAGATAGAGAATAAAATATGACCAAACTGTTTAATCTTGGCAGATAAGTAGATAGGTAGAGTAAATAAAAGGAGCTCAACAATTTAATCTGAGTCCTTGGATGTAATAAGGTTAGAATTAGATAGATTTCCATATGTAAAAGAAAAAGTGTGATAAGGGTTTGCCAGTCTAAGTGCACCCTAATAAAGAAGAAAAAATGGTAGGGTAAAGTAGGTAGGGTAGGTAGATGTTGTTGCAGAATTGCATGTGATGGATAATGACTCTAGATGTGTTAAATCTTTACTTTCATCACAAGTGCAAAACTAGACACTACACTGGAAGAATTTCAAGCAAAGCAAAGTCAAATTACTAACTTCCCTTCTCATTTTTCCCTAAAAATTTCACTAATTTCCCCTAAGTACTAAGGCGTTTGAAAATTAGAGGGGCTCAAGGCATTTCCTTGACTTTTGGAGGGACCAAACCCTCGGCCCAATAATTGGAAAAGGCTAAGTATTTAAAATCATTCATCATAACATTCACTCACTTCTAAAAAATCTTTTCCCAAGTAAAATCCCATTTTACTTAGGAAAATCATGTAATATTTCATAAGAAACCCTATTCATGCAAGCATAAGTTAAATACATTAATCTAATGTTTTACACTTAGCTCTTTTTATTCATTTTCCATATTAATTTCTAATTTATTATTTAAATCCATGCAAATTTCCCTTTTTCCCATATTATTTTAATAATAAAATTCCAAAATAATATATATACCGCCCCGTTGGTTGAAATATAACCTTAATATGTTGATTATTTAATCAAATCATAAACCCACATTCCTGCCACATTTAAAAATACGTTAATTAACCCTCACGGTTAATTAAAAACACTCCTCGCCAATTAAATTGCCCCCGGTGCAATTATTTCTTAATAAATTACATTGGGCCCGCCCTGTTATCCCTCCGCCATCTTGCTAACCCGGCTGCCGTTCGATCAACCCATCTACGATCAACGGTTATTATCCATATCGCTGGGCATCCACGTCCGAAAGATAACGCGTGATGGCCAAGCAGTTTCCTGTACAGTGTCGCGTCATGCGTCATCCATCATATGCAATCGCTCGCCCTCTGCTGAAAACTTCCTGTCCCCAAAAGCCGTGCGATGGAAACTGCTTACTTCTTGCCTCCCATGACAAAGCCACCGTACTTGCTGACGTCATCCATTAAAAAAATAAAAAACCTGCCAACCTTTGAATTTGCAAATAAAACAAAAGAACCCACGTCATTTTCACTATCTCGTGCAGTGACCAGTGTCCCATGCAACGAATTCCAAAATCAACTGTCGCAGATTTTCAATCGCCACCTTGCTGAGGAAAATTGCAGTCGAGCATCTAGAATTCATACGCCATAGCCAACACTTGTTTTCATCGCCGTTTATTTCCCAGAAAACAGGTATTTACCCAAAATCCCGTTGAACTCTGCAAAATCCTGGTTTTTGTTTTAATTCCACACAAAAAACTGAAACAAGGTTTAAGACTGGTCTTCATTTCATTCCTCAAATCCCAAAATTACAGTTATATTCCCAAATCTGTGATTGTTCTCGTTTTTTTCATCAAAACCTGAATTCATTTCTGAATCCACAAGAACTAGAAATGGAAATTCCCATGGCTTTGAATGTCGCACCCCTGAATGCCCCTCACAGAGATTTAGACTATCTGCCTTTAGCAGATAGAGATTTCCAAATCAAAGACCTCGTCCTCAGTGAAAATCCTCTTCGAATTTTTTGCCACTGCAGAGATAACTACCAGAACGACTCTGACATTTTTGGATTATGGGAATCCAATCTTCCCATGTATCTTCTCCCCTCAGTCCACATTTTTCCTGAAATAATCCATTACTGCCATGCAAATTATGATCCCAATCAACGAGCAGTCTTGTCCCCGAGTCAAAACATCCTTTTCCCCATAACTGCTCAGTCTATTAACGAAATGTTACAGTTTCAGCCTGGTCAAGCCCTGACTCCCCTTTCCATGGGAGAATTACTTGAGAAATCTACCAATTTATCCCATGAAGAGTTAAATCGCCTCTGTCAAACCTTCATGTTGCCAGAAAATCAGCCCAAAGGCCCTCCCCCTTATGGTTATACCTTTTTCACTAATGTGGGCAGGCTTATTTTGAATATGATATCCTCTATAATGGGTTTCAATACTAGTGAATATGTTGATCAATTAACCCTAGTATTGTTGTCAATTTTTACCACTCGACAACCCCCTGCTGTCAAGTATGATTTTTCTTCCTACATTGTTGATAAAATCCATGATCAGTTCATGAGATTAGAGAATGAAAGAGTGTTCAAATATTCTTCTGTTATATATCATCTCATGCTTTACTTTCAATCAGAGAGTTTCCCTTTCTATGTTAAAAAACTTGATGCCAAAGGAAATCCTAGGTCTGTAATCTTTTGGTATACCATCACTCATAATTCATCTGATTCTCCTTATTCTTACAATGAGTTAATTGACCTATTTGTACACCCTGCAACCACCTTGTTAACAAGAGTTTCTCCTCCTAGGGTCAATAGTGACATCAAGAAAATTCTCCAACTCTCAAAGCAATAAAGGATAGGTGATTGGTACCTATACCGAAATCACACAGAAATAAGAATATATGGATGTTAGTTATGCCCTTTCAAGTTACCAAAATATGTCCCAATGAGGCTCTTTTCCTTAGAATATTTCAGACAGATGATAAATTCTTGTTTAGTTCATTTTTGCAATGCAAAGAAAAAAGATCAACTCTGAATTAAAAGTCAATTAGGTCCTTTTATCCGTAACTCTAGGAATGTTGGAAAAGAAGCTGAAAGAATCTTAGAAGACTATCTCAAATTACAAAAAAATTTCTACTGGGTACCTTATGACCCAAACAACTTTATTTGTGATAGAAGGATGAAAAAAAAATTATCACCATACATTCATCAAAGAAACCCAGAAATTGAACAATATGCCAATATGGATGAATGGATGGAAGGGACATTGATAGAACAAGATAGTGAAAAAGTCTGTGTTGACAAAGTTATGAAAGAGCTTGAAAAAATGCTTGACCTAGACTCTTTTGGATAGGTGCAAAGACCAAGGATTGGTCCTTCTTCTGCTGGAACTTCCCAGCAAAATTTACAGGAAATCAGTGCATTGGCTACAGTAGCATCTAAAGGGAAAGAAAAGGAAGCTGATATACAAGTTACAGAGAAATTTACAATGACAGAACAGCCTGAAACTTCTAAAGAACAGGGTCAAGTATAGGTTTCTCTTACTCAGACCAATGTGGCAGAAATGTCAATTTTACAAACTCCTCTCAATGTAGAAAAGAGTAAAAAGAGAGGTGCTGAAGCAGCTACCCCTATCAGTGGGTCTTTAGAAGAGCTTGATGTTAAAAGAAAAAAATTAAATTCTCTTCTAGAAGTGGAATCTGTTCATGAAATCTCTGATAGTCAGAGGAGACAAGAACTAGGCAGTCAGCAAACATGTACAGTCAGTGGAACATCCACTAATTCTCAGAAAAAAGGACTACAAAGGCAGCAGAGTGTAGAAGTATCTTCTTTCAAACCACCAGTGAAAGATGCCTGGGATATTAAAAGGACATCTATAAATATAAAGGCCAGAAATGATCCACTAAAACTTCAAGTTTACAATCAATATTTGAAGATGGATCCTAAGAATCAACAAAGATTGATGTCAGCCTATGACATCCAGCAGGGTAAGATGGTAATGAGTCACTTCAAACCCAAAGTGCAGCAGCCTCAAATAGTTGCAGATTATATCAGAACTAATTTTGAAGTCATAAAAAAGGATATTCATCCTTTGGATCAAATTGAGTTACACAAACAAACAGGTGAAATGATTTATTCTACTATGACTGATAAATCAATGATGACCCATAAATTGCAGGATTCTTTGGAGAATATTAATGCACAATTGCAGCTTGAAAAAGCCTCCTCTCAGGCTAACGATAAAATAATAAATTCTTTGGAGGAAATAATTATTGGATTGGGTCATAATCCCAAAGATGTCAAGGGTATAGAAGCCTTGATCAAGAAGAAAGATGATGATATTGCAGCCTTGAGAAAACAACTGAAGTTACCAGCCTCAAGGCATCCACAGATTGTAGAAATCATAAAGAAAAAATCTGAAGAAGAATTGATGGATTTTCTCTTGAAACTGAATGAGCAACTTAATGAAACTAAAAAAGAGCTTGAAAAGGCATTAAAAGACAAGCAGCCTAATATTTCAGCATCTACAGTAGAAGTAATTATAGGTACGACCACAACAGGTCAGCCAACAGAATTATCACAGGTCAATGCTTCCAATTTAAGTACCGAAGAATTAATAAAGTCAATGGAGGAATTGAAACTCCAAGTGATAGAGCTCCAAAGAACAAAGGTACAATTCACCACTTTAGAACAGAAATATGATCTCTCAAAGATAAGCGTTAAAGATAAAACAAGAGAGGTCAACAGGTTGGAAAAATTGGTTAAAGCATTGGAGAAGGATCTCACACTGGAGAGACCTTTGAAGCAAATGAAAGAAATTATTTGGGACAACATCATTCAATCAATAGATGATTTGGCCATTAATTCAAATAATGTATTAGTAGAATGATTTAGTTAAATTGGCTCTGGAAGAAATATTAAAGGCAAGAGAAGAATTAGGAAACATGCCTTAAGAAGCCAACGAACTTATACACTTTTTGAATACTAAGAATAAACATCAACTTTAAAAACTCAACATTCAAGACAGGACAGGAACAATTTTGGAGATAAAAAGAGTTTTTACTAAAAGAACTCTCGTGCAGAATCTAGAACAAAGATGCTCTGATATGCAAGAAGAAATCAATGACTTCATGAAAAGATTGGATATTCTGTTGAATAAAGGATTGCCCAGTCCTTTAGTTTCAAAGGATAAACTAATGGACCTTGAAAGTTATGTTGAAAAATTGAACAAGCATGCTGACAATCAGGCCAGCTCCTCAACTAGTTCACCAGTAGCAGCATTGCCTACAGGCAAAAATCTTCATGACAGATTGGAGAATTTGTTTTATCTCGAGCATGAGGTAAAGCATTTATTCCCAATTCAGCCTAATTTCTTCAGATATACAGAGACAGATGAAACTCTGAGGAAGCTGTAAAGAACCAGAATACCAGAAGATAAATGGTGGGAAGAAATGTTAGAACTTTTGTAAATATTATCCTTGCGTGAATTTTAATTATTTACTACAGTAAGTCATGATAAGAAGGATAAAAGGATAAATAGAGGTTAAAATGTATCAGTACAGGTAAAGAGTATAAGTGAAACAGAGCAGCCAACACATAATTACTAAAGAGGACAGCAACGAGCCAAATCATAGGGCCTGCCTCCAACACATTATCAAAAGAAGGAAATAGCACAACATCAGTTATCATTTCTCTTATCTACGAGACCATCTGTCTCTAGTTTGCTGTAAAATACTTATGAGTCATCCTAGATTATATCTCATTTTGTTATGAGATATTTTTTATAATTTTTCGTATAAATACTCCCTCAATTGGAGTATTGAGGGGTGGATTCTTAGACTTTGTAGTAACATTGATTACTTTGGAATAAAGTGATGTTGGATAAATATTTATGGCTAGCTGGATGAGGAATTGATGCAAGGGACTTTTCACAGGACTCTTGAATCAAAAAACGGATCAATAAGTCATTTATCTCTTATGTTTTGAAGTTTTATACTTTTTTATTATATCATCTGTGTTTCATATTTGAATAATTAACAAAAAGGAATAAATCAGAAAGTGCTTAAATGCAATCTGTTTTTAATCGTTGTTATTTTAAATGTTTTCTTCTGAACTAGTTTAAACAGTGAATTCTTAATTGCTCATGTTTTTCTAGTTTATGCATTTTGATTATTTGATAAAGAATTCTTAATTGATATTTGTTAATAATCATTCAAATTCCCCCTTTTGGATACGTCGAAGGATTCTTAATTGCCCTTCACCTATTTCAACTTCATTCCATTCACTTTAGATCTATAATTGTTCCCTATTTGATTACCTTTCCCTGTGAAACCATCTTCTGTTTAGAAACTTAATCCAGTTAAGCAATATTCTTTGACTCCATTAGCCCAATGGTCTAAATTACTCAGTCTTACCCTTAGCTATTGAATTTCATCACCCAAACTCAATCAAAATCTTTGGACTTTATAACTAGCCTAATATTTTTCAAAACAAAGCTAAATTTTACAGAGAAACAAAGCCAATACTCTTCCTCCTAAAGGAAATGTAGAGGAACCTCCAGAAGTTGATTCAGAAACAACTTCATCCCACAACCCCATTCCTAAGAAGGAGAAAAATACCGAAAACACAGAAGATAAAGATAATCCAACTGTTCAAAATACAGGATCTTAGACCGAGAAACCTTTTAATATGGAAGTTGAATTAGGCAAATTAAAAATAGTTGTTCCATTGTCTGAATTAGCTAAACATGATGTCTACCAAAGTCAAATAAATAGATCACTTAATATTACTGGAAGTGATGACTCAGTAAATGTTTTTGATGATCAACCTAGATTATTATTTGGCTCTGAAGTAAATGGAAAACTAGGAAGTGGAGGAACTCCTCCATTTTATGTGAGTTTGAACATACATGACAAAATACTTCATAATCCCATGCTTGACTCTGGGGCATCTCACAATCTAATGCCCAAAGCTGTAATGGAGAGATTAAACCTATATATCACCAGACCATACAAATATCTCTTTTCTTTTGATTCAAATCAGGTGAGATGTTTAGGGTTAATCAAAAACTTGTGTGTTTCATTGGTTTAATACCCTGCAAAAACAATTTTGATGGATATAGTAGTAGCAGATATTCCTCCAAAATATAGTATTCTATTGTCTAGATCTTGGGGTGCAAAGCTAAGAGGATCTCTTCAATTGGACATGTCATATGCTACTATTTCAGTGTTCGGCCAACCTAAGAGACTATACAGAGAAAATTTAATGAAATATGTAGTCAGTAGTTAGGAGAAACCTGAAAATTTTCCCATCTACTCAGTACACTCTGATATGGATTCATTTATTCTTTATAAAGCTGAATCTGATCCTCCCATGGAATTAGAAGTACCAACAACAGAACCAAAAGAAATTGCAAAAAAAAAATCCAATGTTCAAATCCAGGAAATCTCTGAGGAAAAAGAAACATCAGATACCCAAGAGAAACTAGAAGAAAGTAACAAACCAGATCTCACAGTTAAGAAAATTCCTGAAACTCCTGATACCAATTACGAACACGAAATTTTTTGGAATTTAGAATTTGATGGTTTCGTTAATAAATTAGGAGCAGGAGCTAGAATTTGGATACACAACCTTGAAAATGATCATGTTGAAGGCCATGCTTACAGATTAAACTTTAAGTGCACTAATAATATGGCAGAATATGAAGCTCTGTTGCTAGGGCTTAAACTTGTCAAAAGATTAGGGGAAATTAGAGTATCTGTCATAGGAGATTCTGATTTAATAATTCAACAGATCAAAGGTCACTTTCTAACAAATGATCCTAGACTGAGAGAATATAGAGGAACCATTGTAGAGATTCTCAATACTTTTGTACAGACTCAGCTTGCTAAAATCCCAAGAAAACAAAATTTGCATGCTCATAGTCTTGCAATGTTTGCTAGCACTTGTAAATTACCATTCGAACCTAATCATCAGTTCACAGCTGAGATTAGACATAGACCATCTATACCAGACAATTTTAAGAATTGGCAAGTGTTTGCAAATGACAATTAGATTAACAATTTCCTGACTTTAGAGAATGAATTTTCTAACAGTAACATAGATGAAGATAAAGTCATTGAATCTGATCAAATAAATGAACAAGAAACAAACATTTCAGAAGAAAGTGAAATTCAACTGCTTCATCCAACAAAGTTCATTGAAAAAGAAATGTAGGACCTTAAACAAATGGAGGTTGATGAGATTATAGAGGAAGAATCTGAGATCATTAATTTAAAAGATAATCATTTGCCTAAAGGATTAACTCCTCTAGAAGATCTTTTCGATTCTAACGATATTCCAAAGAAACCCAAAATGGAACCATTGAAAGCATATTGAGGAATATAATCTGGGGACTGAAGAAAATCCTAAAATAATAAAGTTATCTAAATCTTTGCCTCCTGATCAAAAACAAAAATATGATGAACTAATAAGAGAATTCCATGATGTCTTTGACTGGAGTTATGAAGACTTGAAATCATATGACACCTCTATAATTCAACATACAATACCTCTAAAAGAAAATCAGAAACCATTCAAATAGAAACTCAGAAGAATCAACCCTGTACTGTTGCCTTTAATTGAAAAATAAATCAAATGAATGTATGAAGCAAGGATAATTTCTCCCATTAGATTTTCAGAGTGGGTGTCTAATTTAGTCCCTACTAGGAAGAAAACTGGAGAGATCAGATTATGTGTTGATTTAAGAAATGTAAATAAGGTTTCATTGAAGGATAATTATCCGTTACCTAAAATGGATCACATTTTACAAAGGGTAGTTGGTGCTTCAAGGATTTCTTTTTTAGATGGGTTCTCAGAATACAATCAAATTCTGGTTCATCCTGATGACCAGGAAAAAACAGCTTTTACAACACCATGGGGCACATTTAAGTATGTTAAGATGCCATTTGGACTTAAAAATGCTGGAGCAACCTTCCAAAGAGCAATGGACATTGAATTTGCAAAAGAAATTCATGACTTTCTTGTTATATATCTGGATGATTTAACTGTTTTTTTCTAAATCAGATTAGCAGCATTTGGACCATCTCAGACAAGTATTCATAAAATGTCGAAAGTATGGTATCTCTTTGAATCCAAAGAACTCCTTGTTTGGCCTTGAAGAAGGTAAACTCTTGGGCCATATCATTTCCAAAGATGGTATTAGAAATGATCCTGCCAGAATAGAAGATATACTGCAGATACCTCATCCCAGAAATGTTAAAGAACTTCAAGCTTTCCTAGGAAAAATCAATTTTTTTAGAAGATTCATATCTATCTTAGTTGAACTAATTAGATTGCTTACTAACATGTTAAGAAAGGATTCAAGTATTAAATGGATAGTAGAAGCCAAACAAGCATTTGAAGAAATTAAAATGGCTTTGACTAGAACACCAGTTCTTACTAGTCCACAATTTGATAGAGACTTCATAATATTTTCATTTACATCAGAACACACTGTAGCAACTGTTTTATTACAAAAGGGTGATCAAGGATGTGAAAAACCTATAGCCTTTTTTAGTAAATAACTAAGAGATGCATCATTAAAATACAACATCATGGAAAAACAAGCTTTTGCACTCGTAAAATCTATTAAAGATTTTAGAATCTATATATTGTATTACCATGTGATAACCTATGTACCAAATGCTGTTGTCAAAGACATATTAACTCAAGATGGAATTGAGGGAAAAAGAGGTAAATGGATTGCTACCATATTAAAGTATGATATTGAAATAAAACCTACAAGGCTGATAAAGGGATAGGGATTGGCTCAACTCATGACAGAAAAAAATTTCCAAGCCCTGGATATTAATGAATTGGACGACGAATAGGAGATGGCGACTCCACAAATCAGCCAGGCCTTCTTAGATTCACCTTGGTATGCTGATATAATTTATGTATTGTTAAACCTACAAACTCCTCCAGGGTTATCCAGAACAAAGAAAAGCTTTTTAAAGATGACATATTTAAATTTTTGTATTTTAGATAATGTTCTCCTTTGGAAAAATCATGATGGTGTTCTATTGAATTGTTTGTTAAAAGATGAAGTTGACAAGGCTCTCAAAGAATTCCATGCAGGAGACTATGGTGGAAACCTTTATTGGAAATCAACTGCAGACAAGATCCTAAGAGCTGGATTTTATTGGCCAACCTTGTTCTCTGATGTAAAGAAATTTTTCACTGCTTTCCATAAATGTCAAATTTTTGAGGGCAAGAGAAAACTATTACCTTTACCCCTGAAACCAATTTCCACTGAAAAACCTTTCCAAAAATGGGGCCTGGATTTCATTGGAGAAATCCATCCTCCTTCTTCTGGCCAACACAAATGGATCCTCACTACCATAGACTATTTTACCAAATGGATAGAAGCAATTCCTTCCAGACAAGCCAATGACACTGTGATCATGGGATTCCTAGAAAACAATATATTGTCAAGATTTGGTTGTCCTGAGAAAATCATAATTGATAATGTTGTTGCCTTCAAATCTAAGAAGATGATAAGTTTCTGTAATAAATATCATATTACCTTAAGTCACTCCACAGCCTATTACCCTTAGGGTAATGGACTAGCTGAATCTTTCAACAAGAGTATTATTAAGATTATTAAAAAATTATTGGAGGAAAACAAGAAAAATTGGAACAAGAAACTTACAAATGCACTGTGGGCAGATAGACTCACCACCAAAAAATATATTGGGACCAGTCCTTATGAGTTAGTCTATGGTATTGAGGCTGTATTTCCTTCATCTTTAGGAGTTCCTGTGATGAAATTACTTCAAGAAGCTCAGGTTGAACCTAATGACATTCAAAGGAGAATATATCAGACTATCAATTTGCAGCAAACCAGAGAGGAAGTTTATCAAAGATTCCAAGTATTGCAGGAGAAACTAAAGAAGATATTTGATAAAATGACCAAGGCAGAATATTTCCAACTGGGACACAAAGTTTTAAGATGGGATTCTAAAAGAGAGGATAAGGGAAAACATGGGAAGTTTTACTTCATATGGAAATGACCTTATATTATTCATGCTTTACAAGGAAATAATACATATTTTCTGAAAAAATTGGATGGTATAGAAATTGAAGAAGGACCAGTTAATGGTCAAATGTTGAAACATTACTTTGTTCCTATTGATTAGGATATCCTGATTTTTAACAGGTACATACTATATCCTTTTTAATGTATCAGTTTTGAGTGGATAGTAACTTACTGGAGTTGAAGCCCGAAGAGAAGCCCCTAAGCTTTAGAGGTATTACTGTCATACATACAATAAAACAACAAGCAGAAGAAGATTCCATGGTTCAATCAAAATCATTCTGAGGGCAACTGACCTACTGTTCTTGACTTTTCAGCAGGAAAAGCCATCCCCAAGTGGAGCCAGTATTAGACTCCTATACCAATAGGTGTCATATATCATGATTGACTTGATGAACTATGTAATATGTTCATACCTTTTCTTGTTGCAAAGGTTTCTCATATTGTCAAAAAATCAAAAAATTTAAAAAATGTAAAGAGGGTATACCCCAAAAGAAAAATCAAAGGGTGAAAAGAATAAAATGGCCAAAAAAGTAAAAGAAAATGAACCCCACCAAAATAAAAGCCAAGGAAAGTGTGCAAGTCTAAATGCCACTACTTTTTTCTCTTATGTAATAAATAAAATTGTGTGCAACTTGTATCTTATGCCACAATTGATGAATAGTCAAACAATTTAAGCTTGGCTAGTTCATCTTTCAATTTTATGTTTTAGAGATAGAGAATAAAATCTGACCAAATTGTTTAATCTTGGCAGATAAGTAGATAGGTAGAGTAAATAAAAGGAGCTCAACAGTTTAATCTGAGCCCTTGGATGTAATAAGGATAGATTTAGATAGATTTCCACATGTAAAAGAAAAAGTGTGATAAGGGTTTTCCAGTCTAAGTGCACCTTCAAAAAGAAGAAAAAATGGTAGGGTAAAATAGGTAGGGTAGGTAGATGATGTTGCAGAATTACATGTGATGGATAATGACTCTAGATGTGTTAAATCTTTATTTTCATCACAATTGCAAAGGCAGACACTACACTGGAAGAATTTCAAGCAAAGAAAAGTCAGATTATTAACTTCCCTTCTCATTTTTCCCTAAAAATTTCACTTATTTCCCCTAAGTACTAAGGCATTTGAAAATTAGAGGGGCTCAAGGCATTTCCTTGATTTTTGGAGGGACAGGACCCTTGGCCCAATAATTGGAAAACCCTAAGTACTTAAAATCATTCATCATGACATTCACTCACTTCTAAAAAATATTTTCCTAGGTAAAATCCTATTTTACTTAGGAAAATCATGCAATATTTCATAAAAGCCCTATTCATAAAAGCATAAGTTAAAGACATTAACCTAATTTTCTACACTTAGCGCTTCATTCATTTCCATATTAATTTTTAACTTATTATTTAAATCCCTATGAAAATCTCTCCTTTTCCCGTATTATTTTAATAAAATTTCCAAATTAATATAATATCCCACCCCGTTGGTTGAAAAATAACCATATAAATTTAATTAACTGGGTGAATTTCCAATTAATAAATAAAACCGACACTCCATCGTATAAAGGGGTTAATTAACCCTTATGGTTAATTAATAACCTAATCTACCAATCAAATCGCCCCCGATGTGATTATTTTATAATAAATTACATTGGACCCGCCATATTAATTCCCCGTCATATTCCTTTCTCGACGACTGTTCGATCAATGAATCTGAGATCTACGGCTATCATTCATATCACTGCCCATCCCCGTCCGAACGATAACGCGCGATGGACAAGTGGTTTTCTGAACAGTGCCACGCCACGTGTCGTGCATCGTATGGAATCGCTCGCCCTCCACTGAAAACCGCCCGTCCCCAAAAGTTGTACGATGGAAACCACTTACCTCTTGCCTTCCGTGATGAAACCACTGTAATTGCTGACGTCATCCATTAAAAAAATAAAAAACCCTCCAACCTTTGATTTTGCAAATAAAACAAAATAACCCGTGTCATTTTCACTATCTCATGCAGTGACCAGTGTCCCATGCAACGAATTCCAAATCAACTGTCGAAGTTTGCCAACTACTACCTTGCTGAGGAAAATTACAGTCGAGTATTCCATAGTTCATCCGCCATAGCTAACACCTGTTTATTCACTGTTCATTTCCCAGAAAACAGGTATTTACCTAAATTCCTGCTGAACTCTGTAAAAATCCTAGTTTTGTTTTAAATTCCATATGAAAAATTGAAATAGGGTTCAAGATTAGTCTTTATTTCATTCCTCAATTCCCAAAATTGCAGTCATAGTCCCAAACCTGTGATTGTACCTGTTTTTTCGTCAAAACCCAAATTCATTTCTGAATCCACAAGAACCAGAAATGGAAATTCCCATGGCTCTGAATATCGCACCCCTGAATTCCCCTCACAGAGATTTAGACTATCTGCCTTTAGCAGATAGATATTTCCAAATCAAAGACCTCGTCCTCAGTGAAAATCCTCTTCGAATTTTTTTCCACTGCAGAGATAACTACCTGAATGGTTCTGACATTTTTGGACTATAGGAATCCAATATTCCCATGTATCTTCTCCCCTCAGTCCACATTTTTCCTGAGATAATCCATTACTGTCATGCCAGTTATGATCCCAATCAACGAGCAGTCTTGTCCCCGAGTCAAAACATCATTTTCCCAATAACTGCTCAGTCTATCAACGAAATGTTACAATTTCAACCTGGTCAAGCCCTGACTCCCCTTTCCGTGGGAGATTTACTTGAGAAATCAGCCAATTTATCCCAAGAAGAGTTAAATCACCTTTGCCAAACTTTCATGTTGCTAGAACATCAGCCCAAAGGCCCTCCCCCTTATGGTTTTACCTTTTTCACTAATGTGGGCAGGCTTGTTTTGAATATTATATCCTCTATAATGGGTTTCAATACTAGTGAATATGTTGATCAATTAACCCTAGTATTGTTGTCAATTTTTACCCCTGGACAGCCCCCTGTTGTCAAGTATGACTTTGCTTCCTACATTGCTGATAAAATCCATGATCAGTTCATGAGATTAGAGAATGAAAGAGTGTTAAAGTATTCCTCTGTTATATACCATCTCATGTTTAACTATCAATAAGAGAGTTTCCCTTTCCAGGTCAAGAAACTTGATGCCAAAGGAAATCCTAGGTCTGTAATTTTTTGGTCTGCCATTACTCATAATTCCTCTGATTCTCCTTATTCTTACAATGAGTTCATTGACCTATTTGTACACCCTTCAACCACCTTGTTAACAGGAATTTCTCCTTCTAGGGTCAATAGTGACATCAAGAAAATTCTCCAACTCTCAAAGCAATACATGATAGGTGATTGGTACCTATACCGAAATCACACAGAAATCAGAATATATGGATGTGAGTTATGCCCTTTCAAGTTACCAAAATACGTCCCAATGAGGCTCTTTGCCTTAGAATATTTAATACAGATGATAAATTCTGATTTAGTTCATTTTTGCAATGCAAAGAAAAAATCTCAACTCAGAATTAAAAGTCAATTAGGTCCTTTTATCTATAACTCTAGGGATGCTGGAAAAGAAGCTGAAAGAATCTTAGAAGACTATCTCAAATTACAAAAAAGTTTCTACTAGGTACCTTATGACCCAAACAACTTTATTTGTGATAGAAGGATGAAAAAAAATTATCACCATACATTCATCAAAGAAACCCAGAAATTGAACAATACGCCAATATGGATGAATGGATGGAAGGGACATTGATAGAACAAGATAGTGAACAAGTCAGTGTTGACAATGCTATGAAAGACCTTGAAAAAATGCTTGACCTAGACTCTTTTGGACAAGTGCAAAGACCAGGTATTGGTCCTTCTTCTGCTGGAACTTCCCAACAAAATTTACAGGAAATCAGTGCATTGGCTACAGTAGCATCTAAAGGGAAAGAAAAGGAAGTTGATATACAAGTTACAGAGAAATTTACAATGACAGAACAACCTGAAACTTCTAAAGAACAGGGTCAAGTACAGGTTTCTCTTACTCAGACCAATGTGGCAGAAATTTCAATTTTACAAACTCCTCTCAATGTAGAAAAGAGTAAAAAGAGAGATGTTGAAGCAGCTACCCCTATCAGTGGGTCTTCAGAAGAGCTTGATTTTAAAAGACAAAATTAAATCCTCTTCCAGAAGTGGAATCTGTTCATGAAATCTCTGATATTCAGAGGAGACAAGAAATAGGCAGTCATCAAACATGTACAGTCAGTGGAACATCCACTAATTCTCAGAGAAAAGGACTACAAAGACAACAGAGTGTAGAATTATCTTCTTTCAAACCACCAGTGAAAGATGCCTGGGATATTAAGGACATTCATAAATATAAAGGCCAGAAATGATCCACTAAAACTTTAAGTTTACAATCAATATTTGAAGATGGCTCCTAAGAATCAACAAAGATTGATGTCAGCCTATGACATCCAGCAGGGTAAGATGGTAATGAGTCACTTCAAACCCAAAGTGCAGCAGCCTCAAACAGTTGCAGATTATATCAGAACTAATTTTGAAGTCATAGCAAAGGATATTCATCCTTTGGATCAAATTGAGTTACACAAACAAACAGGTGAAATGATTTATTCTACTCTGATTGATAAATCAATGATGACCCATAAATTTTAGGATTCTTTGGAGAATACTAATGCACAATAGCAGCTTGAAAAAGCCTCCTCTCAGGCTAAGTATAACAGAATAAATACGTTGGAGGAAATAATTATTGGATTGGGTCATAATCCCAAAGATGTCAAGGGTTTAGAAGCCTTGATCAAGAAGAAAGATGATGATATTGCAGCCTTGAGAAAACAACTGAAGTTACCAGTCTCAAGGAATCCACAGACTGCAGAAATCATAAAGCAAAACTCTGAAGAAGAATTGATGGATATTCTCTTGAAACTGAATGAGAAACTTAATGAAACTGAAAAAGAGCTTGAAGAGGCATTAAAAGACAAGCAGCCTAATATTTCAGCATCTACAGCAGAAGTAATTACAGGTACAACCACAACAGATCAGCCAACAAAATTATCACAGGTCAATGCTTCCAATTTAAGTACCGAAGAATTAATAAAGTCAATGGAGGAATTGAAACTCCAAGTGACAGGGCTCCAAAGAACAAATGTACAATTCACCACTTTAGAACAGAAATATGATCTCTCAAAGATAAGCGTTGCAGAGAAAACAAGAGAGCTCAACATGTTGGAAAAATTGGTTAAAGCATTGGAGAAGGATTTCACATTGGAAAGACCTTTGAAGGAAATAAAAGAAATTTTTTGGGACAACATCATTCAGTCAATAGAAGATATTTTTCCATCAATTCAAATAATGTATGAGCAGAATGATTTAGTTAAATTGGCTTTGGAAGAAATCTTAAAGGCTAGAGACAAATTAGGAAACATGCGTGAAGAAGCCAACAAAATTATACACTTTTTGAATACTAAGAATAAACATCAACTTGAAGAACTCGGCATTCAAGACAGGACAGGAACAATTTTGGAGATAAAAAGAGTTTTTACTAAAAGAACTCTCATGCAGAATCTAGAACGAAGATGCTCTAATATGCAAGAAGAAATCAATGACTTCATAAAAATATTGGATATTCTATTGAATAAAGGATTTCCCAGTCCTTTAGTTTCAGAGGATAAAATAATGGACCTTGAAAGTTATGTTGAAAAATTGAACAAGCATGCTGACAATCAAGCTAGCTCCTCAACTAGTTCATCAGCAGCAGCATTGCCTACAGGAAAAAATCTTCATGACGAATTGGAGAATTTGTTTTATCTCGAGCATGAGGTAAATCATTTATTCCCAATTCAGCCTACTTTCTTCAGATATACAGAGACAGATGAAACTCTGAGGAAGCTGCAAAGAACCATAATACCAGAAGATAAATGGTGGCAAGAAATGTTAGAACTTTTGTAAATATTGTCCTTGCATGAATTTTAATTATTTACTACAGTAAGTCATGATAAAAAGGATAAAAGGATAAACAGAGGTTAAAATGTATCAGTACAAGTAAAGAGTATAAGTGAAATAGAGCAGCCAACACATAATTACTAAAGAGGACAACAACGAGCCAAATCATAGGAACTGCCTCCAACACATTCTCAAAAGAAGGAAATAGCACAACATCAGTTATCATTTCTCTTATCTGCGAGACCATCTCTCTCTAGTTTGTTGTAAAATACTTATGAGTCATCCTATATTATATCTCATTTTGTTATGAGATATTTTTTATAATTTTTCGTATAAATACTCCCTCAATTGGAGTATTGAGGGGTGGATTCTTAGACTTTGTAGTAACATTGATTACTTTGGAATAAAGTGATGTTGGATAAATATTTATGGCTAGCTGGACGAGGAATTGATGCAAGGGACTTTTCACAGGATTCTTGAATAAAAAAACGGATCAATAACTCATCTATCTCTTATGTTTTGAAGTTTTATAATTGTTTATTATATCATTTGTGTTTCATATCTAAATAATTAACGAAAAGGAATAAATCAAAAAGTGCTTAAGTGCAATTTTTTTTAATCGTTGTTATTCTAAATGTTTTCTTCTGAACTAGTTTAAACAGTGAATTCTTAATTGCTCCTGTTTTTCTAGTTTATGCATTTTGATTATTTGATAAATAATTCTTAATTGATCTTTGTTAATAGTCATTCAAATTCCCCCTTTTGAATATGTCGAAGGATTCTTAATTTCCCTTCACCTATTTCAACTTCATTCAATTCACTTTAGATCTATAATTGTTCCCTATTTGATTACCTTTCCTTGTGAAACCATCTTTTGTTCAGAAAATTAATCCAGTTAAGCCATCTTCTTTGACTCCATTAGCCCAATGGTCTAAATTACTCAGTCTTACCCTTAGCTATTGAATTTCATCACCCAAACTCAATCAAAATCTCTGGACTTTATAACTAGCCTAATATTTTTCAAAACAAAGCTAAATTTTACAGAGAGAGCCCTCTCTGGGTACAGATTGGCTATATTCTGTACCTAAAAGTTGGTTTGTGGTTACCTCGGACTCCTTTCCTCTTCCCAACAACTTCAAGGAAAATCTGAGTGATAGCATAGTGGCGCCTCCGCTGCGGACTCTGAATAATTTTATTGTTACTATTGTTTACTTTATAAACTACAGGCGGAGCCTGAAGTTAGCCAGGTAGCCTTTGAACTGCTTTTTCTTTGCAATTGCATAAGTAAATAAATGCTGCTTCAGTTTATCTCTGGTCTAGTTTATGAACTGAACTTTGGTTTCAAACATTTGTTCAGTTCCTCTAGTCAAATAAATCTTTAAGAAATTTTAAATCCAATATCTGAAACTTCTTAAAGAGATTGTTGAACTTGTATTGTTCATTCCATTTATACAAAAAAAAAAAAAAAAAATCACCTAGAAACCTGGCTTCAGAAAGGACTCGTTACACCAGGGCTAATCCTGATCCAAATCCATCGCCTGTGTTTGAAAATCCAAATTTGATCCCCAGAATTCTTAGGAGACAAGATAATCAAGAAAGCTCAGGTAGTTCTCGACCTCTCTATAGATCAATATCCTATCTTGTGAAGTGGATTTATCTTGAGGACGAACCTTTTGACAAGCATTTTGAAACATCTTTATTTGTAAATTTTTATGAATCTGAGTTGTCCAATTTGGTTCCAGACCCAGTATTTCTTGAAGATTTACAATTTGAATTTGTTAATTCATATCTTCATAAACATTTGCGAAATTCCATACAATCCGAGCTTACCTCTGAAGGAACATCAAATATTTCTATGATCACTTCAGCCTCTCCAAGTTCATCAACATTTCCTCAAACATCTCAACCTCAAATTACCCCTTCTACTCCACGCACCACTCATAGACGAACCTCACCTGTTATTTCATCGTTACCTCCTGCATTGGAAAACAGATATTCTCCTTTGGTATTACCAGCCAATCTAGGGGCTATGCCTCAAGACTATCAAAGTAATATCACTCTCTTTGATGGTTCTGGTACTTACACTGCACAACATCATACTAAAAAGATGACCGATTATTTTGAAATTTATGAAATAGATGCCGATGATGTAAGAATGAGAATATTTGTCCAAAGTCTTACTGGAGAAGTTAGAACCTGGTTTAGAGCCCTTCCTGCAAACAATGTTACTGACTTACAAGATCTTTATAGATCATTTTTAAACAGATGGGAAAAGAAAAAATTTCCTCTTCAAATCTTATCAGACTTTGGAAAACTAAAGAAAGGACCAAATGAAATTGTGCAAGATTACGTCACCAGGTTCAATGATGCTTACAATGCTATTCCCCAAAATCTTAGACCTCCTCCAGATTCAGTATTAATCAAATTCCCAGATGGATTTGATTATGATATGGCATATCAACTTAGGGAAAGAGCTCCTCAAACTTTAGAAGAAATGAAAAGTATAGTTGTTAGTGTTGAAGCCAACCTGATAGAGAAATGAGCTAGAGCCAGAGCTGAAAGGAGAATGCCTTTAAACTAAGAACCCACAGCTTTTGAAAAGAAATTGGATGCTATTATCAAAGGAATGGAAAGGCTAGGAGATAGAGTAGAAACAACTGAAAAGAAATCTCCTTGGGATTGTCAACCGAGCAATACTGTGAGAAATCCAAATTTCAGAAGGAACCAAAATAAAAATACTGGAAAAATCGGTCCTGACCAAAATATTAGGCCCCCATTCCAGGAAAATTATATTGAAGCCTCAACTTCTGAGCAACCAACTGAAGATGTTCAAATAAAAAACTTTACTGAATGCGAGAACGAACCAAAAATTTTCTTGACCCAAGATGATCAAGATGCTCACATTCTTAAAAAATTTCAAACCCATTCAGGAAAATCGTTTGACTTTAAGGAAGGATATGACACAGCCATTTACGAAGTTCACAAGCAATATAATTTGAGGAGTAGAAGAATTGATGTCCCGGAAACAGGTAAACAGAAAGCTACAAAACAACCCCTCAAAGGTAAAAACAATACTACCCTTGTATATATTCTTTCTAGATCAGATCCTAATCCTGCCAACCTAATAATTGAAGACGTATCCGATACTCAACTGAATAACAGACAACTTTCCAATACTCTTCCTCCTAAAGGAAATGTAGAGGAACCTCCAGAGGTTGATTCAGAAACAACTTCAGCCCACAACCCCATTCCTAATAAGGAGAAAAATACCAAAAACACAGAAGATAAAGAGAATCTAGTTGTTCGAAATACAAGAACTCGGACCGAGAAACCTTTTAATCTGGAAGCTGAAGTAGGAAAATTAAAAATAGTTGTTCCATTGTTTGAATTGGCTAAACATGATGTCTACCGAAGTCAAATCAATAGATCACTTAATATTACTGGAAGTGATGACTTAGTAAATGTTTTTGATGATCAACCTAGATTATTATTTGGCCTTGAAGTAAATGGAAAACCAGGAAGTGGAGGAGCTCCTCCATTTTATGTGAGTTTGAACATACATGATAAAATACTTCATAATCCCATGCTTGACTCTGGGGCATCTCACAATCTAATGCCCAAAGATGTAATGGAGAGATTAAACCTAGATATCACGAGGCCATACAAAGATCTCTTTTCTTTTGATTCAAATCAGGTGAGATGTTTAGGGTTAATCAAAGACTTGTGTGTTTCATTGTTTCAATACCCTGCAAAAACAATTTTGATGGATATAGTAGTAGCAGATATTCCTCCAAAATATGGTATGCTATTGTCCAAATCTTGGGGTACAAAGCTCGGAGGATCTCTTCAATTGGACATGTCATATGCTACTATTTCAGTGTTCGGCCAACCTAAGAGACTATACAGAGAAAATTTAATGAAATATGTAGTCAGTAGTTAGGAGAAACCTGAAAATTTCCCCATCTACTCAGTACATTCTGATATGGATTCATTTATTCTTTATAATGCTGAATCTGATCCTCCCACGGAATTAGAAATACCAGCAACATAACCAAAATAAATTGAAAAACAAAATCCAATGTTCAAATCCAGGAAATCTCTGAGGAAAAAGAAACATCAGATACCCAAGAGAAACCAGAAGAAAGTAACAAACCAGATCTCACTGTTAAGAAAATTCCTGAAACTCCTGATACCAATTACGAACATGAAATTCTTTGGCATTTAGAATTTGATGGTTCCGTTAATAAATTAGGAGCAAGAGCTGGAATTTGGATGCACAACCTTGAAAATGATCATGCTGAAGGCCATGCTTACAGATTAAAATTTAAGTGCACTAATAATATGGCAGAATATGAAGGTCTTTTGCTAGGGCTTAAACTTGTCAAAAGATAAGGGGCAATTAGAGTATCTATCATAGGAGATTATGATTTAATCTTTCAACAGAGCAAAGGTCACTTTCTAACAAATGATCCTAGACTGAGAGAATATAGAAGAACCGTTGTAGAGATTCTCAATACTTTTTTGCAGACTCAGCTTGCTAAAATCCCAAGAAAACAAAATTTGCATGCTCATAGTCTTGCAATGTTTGCTAGCACTTGTAAATTACCATTAGAACCTAATCATTAGTTCACAGCTGAGATTAGAGATAGACTAGCTACACCAGACAATTTTAAGAATTGGCAAGTGTTTGCAAATGATAATCAGATTAAAAATTTCCTCACTTTAGAGAATGAATTTTCTAACAGTAACATAGATGAAGATACAGTCATTGAATCTGATCAAATAAATGAGCAAGAAACAGAAATTTCAAAAGAAAGTGCAATTCAAATGCTTCATCCAACAAAATTCACCAAAAAAGAATTGCAGGACCTTAAACAAATGGAGGTTGATGAGATTATAGAGGAAGAATCTGAGATCATTAATTTAAAAGATAATCATTTTCCTAAAGGATTAACTCCTCTAGAAGATCTTTTCGATTCTAACGATATTCCAAAGAAACCCAAAATGGATCCATTGAAAGCTGATATTGAGGAATATAATCTGGGGACTGAAGAAAATCCTAAAATAATAAAGTTATCTAAATCTTTGCCTCCTGAACAAAAACCAAAATATGTTGAACTAATAAGAGAATTCCATGATGTCTTTGCCTGGAGTTATGAAGACTTGAAATCATATGACACCTCTATAATTCAACATACAATACCTCTGAAAGAAAATAAAAAACCATTCAAAAAGAAACTCAGAAGAATCAACCCTGTACTGTTGCCTTTAATTGAAAAAGAAATCAAACGAATGTATGAAGCAGAGATAATTTATCCCATTAGGTTTTCAAAGTGGATGTCTAATTTAGTCCCTACTAGGAAGAAAACTGGAGAGATCAGATTATGTGTTCATTTAAGAAATGTAAATAAGGTTTCTTTGAAGGATAATTATCCGTTGCCTAAAATGGATCACATTTTACAAAGGGTAGTAGGTGCTTGAAGGATTTCTCTTTTAGATGGGTTCTCAGGATACAATCAAATTTTGGTTCATCCTGATGACCAAGAAAAATCAACTTTTACAACACCATGGGGCACATTTAAGTATGTTAAGATGCCATTTGGACTTAAAAATGCTGGAGAAACCTTCCAAAGAGCAATGGAAATTTCATTTGCAAAAGAAATTCATGACTTTCTTGTTATATATCTGGATGATTTAACTGTTTTTTCTAAATCATATCAGCAGCATTTGGACCATCTCAGACAAGTATTCATAAAATGAAGAAAGTATGGTATCTCTTTGAATCCAAAGAAGTCCTTGTTTGGCCTTGAAGAAGGTAAACTCTTGGGCCATATCATTTCCAAAGATGGTATTAGAATTGATCCTGCCAGACTAGAAGCTATATTGCAAATACCTCATCCCGGAAATGTTAAAGAACTTCAAGCTTTCCTAGGAAAAATCAAGTTTTTGAGAAGATTCATATCTAGCTTAGCTGAACTAATTAGATTTCTTACTAACATGTTAAGAAAGGATTCAAGTATTAAATGGACAGTAGAAGCCAAACAAGCATTTGAAGAAATTAAAATGGCTTTGACTAGAACACCACTTTTTACCAGTCCACACTTTGATAGAGACTTCATGATATTTTCATTTGCATCAGAACACACTGTAGCAGCTATTTTATTACAAAAGGATGATCAAGGATGTGAAAAATCTATAGCCTTTTTTAGTAAAGCACTAAGAGATGCATCATTAAAATACAACATCATGGAAAAATAAGCTTTTTCAATTGTAAAAGCCATTAAAGATTTTAGAATCTATATATTGTATTCCCATGTGATAGCCTATGTACCAAATGCTGTTGTCAAAAACATCTTAACTCAAGATGGAATTGAGGGCAAAAGAGGTAAATGTATTGCTACCATATTAGAGTATGATATTGAAATAAAACCTACAAAGCTGATAAAGGGACAGGGATTGGCTCAACTCATGACAAAAAAAAATTGCCAAGCCCTGGATATTAATGAACTGGATGACGAACAAAAGATGGCGACTCCACAAATCAGCCAGGCCTTCTTAGATTCACCTTGGTATGCTGATATAATTTATGTATTTTTAAACCTGCAAACTTCTCCAGGGTTATCCAGAACAAAGAAAAGTTTTTTAAAGATGACATCTTTAAAGTTTTATATTTTAGATAATGTTCTCTTTTGGAAAAATCATGATGGTATTCTATTAAATTTTTTGTTAAAAGATGAAGCTGACAAGGCTCTCAATGAATTCCATGCAGGAGACTACTTTGGACACCTTTATTGGAAATCAACTACAGACAAGATCCTAAGAGCTAGATTTTATTTTCCAACCTTGTTCTCTGATGTAAAGAAATTTGTCACTACTTGCCATAAATGTAAAATTTTTGAGGGCAAGAGAAAACTATTACCTTTACCCCTGAAACTAATTTCCACTGAAAAACTTTTCCAACAATGGTGCCTGGATTTCATTGGAGAAATCCATCATCCTTCTTCTGGCCAACACAAATGGAACCTCACTGCCACAAAATATTTTACCAAATGAATGGAAGCAATTCCTTCCAGACAAGCCAATGACACTGTGATCATAGGATTCCTAGAAACCAATATATTGTCAATATTTGGCTGTCCTGAGAAAATCATAACTGATAATGCTACTGCCTTCAAATATAAGAAGATGATAAGTTTCTATTATAAATATCATATTACCTTAAGTCATTCCATAGCCTATTACCCTCAGGGTAATGGACTAGATGAATCTTTCAACAAGATTCTTATTAATATTATTAAGAAATTATTGGAGGAAAACAAGAAAAATTGGCACAAGAAACTTACAAATGCACTGTGGGAAGACAGACTCACCACCAAAAAATCCATTGGGATCAGTCCTTATGAGTTATTCTATGGTATTGAAGTTGTATTTCCTTCATCTTTAGGAGTTCTTGTGATGAAATTACTTCAAGAAGCTCAGGTTGAACCTCATGACATTCAAAGGAGAATAAATCAGATTATCAATTTGCAGTAAACCAGAGAGGAAGTTTATCAAAGATCCCAAGTATTGCAGGAGAAAATAAAGAAGATATTTGATAAAAGGACCAAGGCAGAAGATTTCCAACTGGGAAACAAAGTTTTAAGATGGGATTCCAGAAGAGAGGATAAGGGAAAACATGGGAAGTTTGACTTCCTATGGAAAGGACCTTATATTATTCATGCTTTACAAGGAAATAATACATATTTTCTGAAAAAATTGGATGGTACAGAAACTGAAGAAGGACCAGTTAATGGTCGAATGTTGAAACATTACTTTGATCCTATTTATTAGGATATCCTGATTTTTAACATGTACATACTATATCCTTTGTAATGTCACAGTTTTGAGTGGATAGTAACTTGCTGGAGTTGAAGCCCGAAGAGAAGGCCCTAAGCTTCAGAAGTATTACTGTCATACATACAATAAAGAAACAAGCATAAGAAGATTCCATGGTTCAGTCAAAATCATTTTGAGGCTAACTGACCTGCTGTTCTTGACTTTTCATCAGGAAAAGCCATGCCCAAGTGGAGCTAGTGTTAGACTCCTATACCAATAGGTGTCATATTTCATGATTGACTTGATGGGCTATGTAATATGTTCATACCTTTTCTTGTTGCAAAGGTTTTCCATATTGTCAAAAAATCAAAAAATTTAAAAAATGTAAAGAGGGTATACCCTAAAAGAAAAATCAAAGGGTGAAAAGAATAAAAAATGGCCAAAAAAGTAAAAGAAAATGAACCCCACCAAAAGAAAAGCCAAGGAAAGTGTGCAAGTCTAAATGCCACTATTTTTTTCTCTTATGTAAATAAAAAAATTGTGTGCAACTTGTATCTTATGCCACAATTGGTGTACAGTCAAACAACTTAAGCTTGGCTAGTTCATCTTTCAATTTTATGTTTTAGAGATAGAGAATAAAATCTGACCAAATTGTTTAATCTTGGCAGATAAGTAGATAGGTAGAGTAAATAAAAGGAGCTCAACAGTTTAATCTGAGCCCTTGGATGTAATAAGGATATATTTAGATAGATTTCCACATGTAAAAGAAAAAGTGTGATAAGGGTTTGCCAGTCTAAGTGCACGCTAATAAAGAAGAAAAAATGGTAGGGTAAAGTAGGTAGGGTAAGTAGATGATGTTGCAGAATTACATGTGATGGATAATGACTCTAGATGTGTTAAATCTTTACTTTCATCACAAGTGCAAAAGAAAACACTACACTGGAAGAATTTCAAGCAAAGAAAGGTCAGATTATTAACTTCCCTTCTCATTTTTCCCTAAAAATTTCACTAATTTCCCCTAAGTACTAAGGCATTTGAAAATTAGAGGGGCTCAAGGCATTTCCTTGTCTTTTGGATGGACCGGACCTTCGGCCCAATAATTGGAAAAACCTAAGTGCTTAAAATCATTCATCATGACATTCACTCACTTCTAAAAAAACTTTTCCTAAGTAAAATCCTATTTTACTTAGGAAAATCATGCAATATTTCATAAAAACCCTATTCATAAAAGCATAAGTTAAAGACATTAACCTAATGTTTTACACTTAGTGCTTCATTCATTTCCATATTAATTTTTAACTTATTATTTAAATCCCCATGAAAATCTCTCATTTTCCCGTATTATTTTAATAAAATTTCCAAATTAATATAATATCCCGCCCCATTGGTTGAAAAATAACCATATAAATTTAATTAATGGGGTGAATTTCCAATTGATAAATAAAACTGACACTCGGCCACATAAAGGGGTTAATTAACCCTTATGGTTAATTAATAACCTAATCTACCAATCAAATCGCCCCCGATGTGATTATTTTATAATAAATTACATTGGGCCCACCATATTAATTCCCCGTCATCTTCCTTTCCCGACGATCGTTCGATCAATCAATCTGAGATCTACGGCTGTCATTCATATCGCTGCCCATCCACGTCCGAACGATAACACGCGATGGCCAAGCGGTTTTCAGAACAGTGTCGTGCCACGTGTCGTGCATTGTATGGAATCGCTCGCCCTCCGGTGAAAACTGCCCGTCCCCAAAAGCTGTGCGATGGAAACCACTTACCACTTGCCTTCCGTGATGAAACCACCGTACTTGCTAACCTTATCCATTAAAAAAATAAAAAACCCACCAACCTTTGACTTTGCAAATAAAACAAAAGAACCCGTATCATTTTCACTATCTGATGCAGTGACCAATGTCCCATGCAACGAATTCCAAATCAACTGTCGAAGTTTTCCAACTGCTACCTTGCTGAGGAAAATTACAGTCGAGTATTCCAGAGTTCATCTTCCATAGCTAACACCTGTTTAGTCACCGTTCATTTCCTGGAAAACAGGTATTTACCTAAATTCCTGCTGAACTCTGTAAAAATCCTGGTTTTTGTTTTAAATTCCACATGAAAAACTGAAACAGGGTTCAAGATTAGTCTTTAGTTCATTCCTCAATTCCCAAAATTGCAGTCATACTCCAAAGCCTGTGATAGTACCTGTTTTTTCGTCAAAACCCAAATTCATTTCTGAATCCACAAAAACCAGAAATGAAAATTCCCATGGCTCTGAATATCGTACCCCTGAATGCCCCTCATAGAGATTTAAACTATCTGCCTTTAGCAGATAGAGATTTACAAATCAAAGACCTCTTCCTCAGTGAAAATCCTCTTCAAATTTTTTTCCACTATAGAGATAACTACCTGAATGGTTTTGACATTTTTGGACTATGGGAATCCAATCTTCCCATGTATCTTCTCCCCTCAGTCCACATTTTTCCTGAAATAATCCATTACTGTCATGCCAATTATGATCCCAATCAACGAGCAGTCTTTTCCTCGAGTCAAAACATCCTTTTCCCAATAACTGCTCAATCTATCAATGAAATGTTACAGTTTCAACCTGGGCAAGCCCTGACTCCCCTTTCCATGGGAGATTTACTTGAGAAATCAGCCAATTTATCCCAAGAAGAGTTAAATCGCCTTTACCAAACTTTCATGTTGCCAGAACATCAGCCCAAAGGCCCTCCCCCTTATGGTTTTACCTTTTTCACTGATGTGGGCAGGCTTATTTTGAATATGATATCCTCTATAATGGGTTTCAATACTAGTGAATATGTTGATCAATTAACCCTAGTATTGTTGTCAATTTTTACCCCTGGACAGCCCCCTGCTGTCAAGTATGACTTTGCTTCCTACATTGCTGATAAAATCCATGATCAGTTCATGAGATTAGAGAATGAAAGAGTGTTCAAGTATTCCTCTGTTATATACCATCTCATGCTTTACAATCAATCAGAGAGTTTCCCTTTCCAGGTCAAGAAACTTGATGCCAAAGGAAATCCTAGGTCTGTAATTTTCTGGTCTTCCATTACTCATAATTCCTCTGATTCTCCTTATTCTTACAATGAGTTCATTGAAGTATTTGTACACCCTGCAACCACCTTGTTAACAGGAGTTTCTCCTCCTAGGGTCAATAGTGACATCAAGAAAATTCTCCAATTCTCAAAGCAATACAGGATAGGTGATTGGGACCTATACAAAAATCACACAAAAATCAGAATATATGGATGTGAGTTATGCCATTTCAAGTTACCAAAATATGTCCCAATGAGGATCTTTGCCTTAGAATATTTCAGACAGATGATAAATTCTAATTTAGTTCATTTTTGCAATGCAAAGAAAAAATCTCAACTCAGAATTAAAAGTCAGTTAGGTCCTTTTATCTATAACTCTAGGGATGTTGGAAAAGAAGCTGAAAGAATCTTAGAAGACTATCTGAAATTACAAAAAAGTTTCTACTGGGTACCTTATGACCTAAACAACTTTATTTGTGATAGAAGGATGAAAAACAAATTATCACCATACATTCATCAAAGAAACCCATAAATTGAACAATATGCCAATATGGATGAATGGATGGAAGGGACATTGATAGAACAAGATAGTGAACAAGTCAGTGTTGACAATGTTATGAAAGAGCTTGAAAAAATGCTTGACCTAGACTCTTTTGGACAAGTGCAAAGACTAGGGATTGGTCCTTCTTATGTTGGAAGTTCCCAGCAAAATTTACAGGAAATCAGTGCATTGGCTACAGTAGCATCTAAAGGGAAAGAAAAGGAAGCTGATATACAAGTTATAGAGAAATTTACAATGACAGAACAGCCTGAAACTTCTAAAGAATAGGGTCAAGTACAAGTTTCTCTTACTCAGACCAATGTGGCAGAAATGTCAATTTTACAAACTCCTCTCAATGTAGAAAAGAGTAAAAAGAGAGATGCTGAGGAAGCTACCCCTATCAACGAGTCTTCAGAAGAGCCTGATGTGAAAAGACAAAAATTAAATCCTCTTCCAGAAGTGGAATCTGTTCATGAAATCTCTGATAATCAGAGGATAGAAGAACTAGGTAGTAAGAAAACATGTAAAGTCAGTGGAACATCCACTAATTCTCAGAGAAAAGGACTACAAAGGCAGCAAAGTGATGAAGTATCTTCTTTAAAACCACCAGTGAAAGATGCCTGGGATATTAAAAGGACATTCATAAATATAAAGGCCAGAAATGATCCACTAAAACTTCAAGTTTACAATCAATATTTGAAGATGGCTCCTAAGAATCAGTAAAGATTGATGTGAGCCTATGACATCCAGCAGGGTAAGATGGTAATGAGTCACTTCAAACCCAAAGTGCAGCAGCCTCAAACAGCTGCAGATTATATCAGAACTAATTTTGAAGTCATAGAAAAGGATATTCATCCTTTGGATCAAATTGAGTTACACAAACAAACAGGTGAAATGATTTATTCTACTCTGACTGATAAATCAATGATGACCCATAAATTGTGGGATTCTTTGGAGAATACTAATGCACAATTGCAGCTTGAAAAAGCCTCCTCTCTGGCTAAGGATAACAGAATAAATACTTTGGAGGAAATAAATATTGGATTGGGTTATAATCCCAAAGATGTCAAGGGTATAGAAGCCTTGATCAAGAAGAAAGATGATGATATTACAGCCTTGAGAAAACAACTGAAGTTACCAGCCTCAAGGCATCCACAGACTGCAGAAATCATAAAGCAAACCTCTGAAGAAGAATTGATGGATTTGCTCTTGAAACTGAATGAGCAACTTAATGAAACTGAAAAAGAGCTTGAAAAGGCATTAAAAGACAAGCAGCCTAATATTTCAGCATCTACAACAGAAGTAATTACAGGTACAACCACAACAGGTCAGCCAGCAGAATTATCACAGGTCAATGCTTCCAATTTAAGTACCGAAGAGTTAATAAAGTCAATAGAGGAATTGAAACTCCAAGTGACAGAGCTCCAAAGAACAAAGGTACAATTCACCACTTTAGAACAGAAATATGATCTCTCAAAGATAAGCGTTGCAGAGAAAACAAGAGAGGTCAACAGGTTGGAAAAATTGGTTAAAGCATTGGAGAAGGATTTCACATTGGAAAGACCTTTGAAGGAAATAAAAGAAATTCTTTGGGACAACATCATTCAGTCAATAGAAGATATTTGGCCATCAATTCAAATAATGTATGAGCAGAATGATTTAGTTAAATTGGCTCTGGAAGAAATCTTAAAGGAAAGAGAGGAATTAGGAAACATGCCTGAAGAAGCCAACAAACTTATACACTTTCTGAATACTAAGAATAAACATCAACTTGAAGAACTCGACATTCAAGACAGGACAGGAAAATTTTTGGAGATAAAAAGAGTTTTTACTAAAAGAACTCTCATGCAGAATCTAGAATGAAGATGCTCTGATATGCAAGAAGAAATCAATGCCTTCATAAAAAGATTGGATATTCTGTTGAATAAGGGATTGCCCAGTTCTTTAGTTTCAGAGGATAAACTAATGGACCTTGAAAGTTATGTTGAAAAATTGAACAAGAACGCTGACAATCAGGCCAGCTCCTCAACTAGTTCATCAGCAGCAGCATTTCCTACAGGAAAAAATATTCATGACAGATTGGAGAATTTCTTTTATCTCGAGCATGAGGTAAAGCATTTATTCCCAATTCAGCCTACTTTCTTCAGATATACAGAGACAGATGAAACTCTGAGGAAGCTGTAAAGAACCAGAATACCAGAAGATAAATGGTGGGAAGAAATGTTAGAACTTTTGTAAATATTATCCTTGCATGAATTTTAATTATTTACTACAGTAAGTCATGATAAGAAGGATAAAAGGATAAACAGAGGTTAAAATGTATCAGTATAGGTAAAGAGTATCAGTGAAACAGAGCAGCCAGCACATAATTACTAAAGAGGACAACAACGAGCCAAATCATAGGGCCTGCCTCCAGCACATTCTCAAAAGAAGGAAACAACACAACATCAATTATCATTTCTCTTATTTATGAGACCATCTGTCTCTAGTTTGTTGTAAAATACTTATGAGTCATCCTAGATTATATCTCATTTTGTTATGAGATATTTTTTATAATTTTTCGTATAAATACTCCCTTAATTGGAGTATTGAGGGGTGGATTCTTAGACTTTGTAGTAACATCGATTACTTTGGAATAAAGTGTTGTTGGATAAATTTTTATGGCTAGCTGGATGAGGAATTGATGCAAGGGACTTTTCACAGGATTCTTGAATCAAAAAACGGATCAATAAGTCATCTATCTCTTATGTTTTGAAGTTTTATACTTGTTTATTATATCATCTGTGTTTCATATCTGAATAATTAACGAAAAGGAATAAATTAGAATGTGCTTAAGTGCAATCTATTTTTAATCGTTTTTATTCTAAATGTTTTCTTCTGAACTAGTTTAAACAGTGAATTCTTAATTGCTCTTGTTTTTCTAGTTTATGCATTTTGATTATTTGATAAAGAATTCTTAATTGATCTTTGTTAATAATCATTCAAATTCCCCCTTTTGAATATGTCGAAGGATTCTAATTTCCCTTCACCTATTTCAACTTCATTCCATTCACTTTAGATGTATAATTGTTCCATATTTGATTACCTTGCCCTGTGAAACCATCTTTTGTTTAGAAACTTAATCCAGTTAAGCCATATTTTTTGACTCCATTAGCCCAATGGTCTAAATTACTCAGTCTTACTCTTAGCTATTGAATTTCATCACCCAAACTCAATCAAAATATCTGGACTTTATAACTAGCCTATTATTTTTCAAAACAAAGCTAAATTTTATAGAGAGAGCCCTCTCTGGGTACAGATTGGCTAGATTTTGTACCTAAAATTTGGTTTGTGGTTACCTCAGACCCCTTTCATCTTCCCAACAACTTCAAGGAAAATCTGAGTGATAACAGATTCCATAATAACGAACTTTTTTATGAGCCATGTGCTCCAACATGGATTTCCCCAATTTTATCTTTGTAATTCCTAGCGGATTGAAAATGTGTTGCTAGACATACTCCCTGTAATTCATCCCAGTAGCTTTCTCAATAACTCTCCTGAGGATTACGTAGCCAAATTTGGAGTATTCCATGGCATACTTTGGATCGAAATACAGAGCTAACCCTTTCATGAAGCTAATTGCTTCTAATGGAGTTGGCGGAAGTTGGAGCCCTAACGGCTGTGATATGCAAAGAGTTGTTGGGATGCACCCTCATCAATTCCTTCTAAAGATCGATTCCAGCCTCTGGTGTGTTGTACCGATTTTGTACCTTGATATTCAACAGCTGATTGTGCATAGTCCACCTTTTGGAGGATTGAGATTCTCCAAGAAAAAGAATATCGATTTTGTACCTTGATATTCAACAGCGGATTGTGCATAGTCCATATTTTGGAGGATTGAGATTTTCTAAGAAAAAGAATGGCTTGTCCTCCATACTCACTTTCCCCTCCTGCAACAACAATTCTAGTCACCGATACTGAACAAGATAATTTATAAAATCTGATTTATAAATTTCTTACAACAACACTTGTCACCGATACCTGTTAAAATAAGTAATTACCTCCCGCATGCATTGTTAGAAAAACAGTTAAGTAAATTAGTTGAGTTGAATGATAGATAGATTTGGTGAGTGAGTTAAGTGAGATTTGATCAAGTTCACTTATGTGAGAGTGTGTGCATGTCAATTAGGTTAAATACCCTTCACAGGGTTCATTGTATTCAGATTGTGATTTAAAGTGATTGAATATTAATTGAAGAGCTGCAACTCATTGTTTTGTGTGTGAAATACCTGTGTTATTGTATGATTGAATCCTCTGCCTATCCACGAAATTGGTATTGGAGCTGAGGAAGGATTAGAAGATCTGTGGGTAAGCAGATCTAGAGCAGAAGGCCAAGAGCAGAAGGCCATCATTACGTGGAGGTACGCAACTGAACCTAAGAAAAACTGCGAAGATTTCGACAAACTTACGATTTCATTGAAATCTAGTTTATTTTGTGGTTTATTGGTTTCTGGGGTGCGGAATTGGTTTTTTAATTTAATGGTCGATAACCGTGAGCCAGTTTTTAAACAAGTCGTCAATCTTAACAAAAGTCAAGGAAATGTACCTGAGATTTGAAAGGAGTTTCATACTTTATTAAATTCGAAGTCCGTGGGTGGCTTCTTTGTTTTTTGGGAAATCAAAAAACCATACGTGGATGGGAGTTGTATGATTTATCATAACTCATTAAAAGAGTATTTGAAGTTGAAGAGGTGGTTATTTTAAAGGATTTAAAAATAAGGTTATTATAAAAGTTTTTATATATATAATTTTTTTTTAATAAAATATTTATTATATATAAACAAAACTTAAGGTTTTTTTAAAGAGTTTTTTAAAGGAGCTTTGCAATGTTTCTAAAAGGAAAAAAAAGAGAAATTTAGGGTTTTTGTTAGACAATATCTTTTGTTTGAGGCAAGATGACGACATGAAATTTTCAGCCACAACTTCCTTCTTTCACTGAGAAAGAGTATGATGTGTGGGCTATTAAGATGGATACCATGCTAAAAACGCATGATGTATGGGATCATGTCAAGTTTGGGCTTGTAGAACCTCAGAACGACGCAGAAGAATGAGCCCTTAGTAATGCATTCAGGGAGAAATGGAAGAAATACAATAGGAAAAATGCACAAGAATTGCCTCTTATCGAGCAAGGAGTGGACCAAGAAGTGTTTCAGAAGATAATGATAACTTCTTCAGCAAAGGAAGCATGAGAAACTTTGGTGACAAGCTATCAAGGTATGGCCAAAGTTAATATTGTTAAATTGTAGAATACTAAGAGATACTTTGAAATTTTGTAGATGAAGGAGACAGAGGACATTGATTCCTTTATGAATAGGGTCATGTCTCTCGTCAATCAGTTAAAAATATATGGTGAAGATGTTAAAGATCGAACAGTGATTAAGAAGGTTCTTCGATCTTTGTCTACCAAGTTTGATGTTGTTGTAGCAGCCATAAAAGAAGAAAATGATTTGGGAAAACTGAAAGTTGATGATTTTATGGGATCCCTTATATCGCATGAGGCAAGGATAGATAGAAATAAGTATTCCACCTTAGAAACTGCCTTCAAAAGTCAAGTCTATGTTTCAATAGGTCGAGGTAGAGGACGAGGCAGTAGCTATGGTGGTCAGAGAGATGGCCGAGAAGATCATGAGAATCAAAGTGGAAGCAGCAACAACAGAAACTTTCACAACAATCAAAGGTTTGACAAATCAAAAGTGAAGTGTTGCTATTGCAATAAATTTGGTCATTATGCTTGTGACTGTAAGAAGAAGATAGCTGATCAAGGAAATCAGAGAGCTAATGTTAGTACAGAGAATATTGACTCGATGTTTCTAGCACACAACACCATGCATGAACCATCTGATAAGGTCTGACTATTAGATAGTGGTTGCAGTAACCACATGACAGGCAACAAGAATTTGGTTGCAAATTTGGATGTATCTGTGAAGGCAGAGGTAAAGTTGGGGACTAACAAGACTATGGATGTAGATGGTGTTAAACACCATGTTGAAGCACACACATGGTGTATGAGGAATATAAACACACACACAAGAAACTCAACACACAATGAAAGATAAGCATGAGGCTTTCTTATTTTTCCATTATACATGATGTACATTTATAATACAATGGTGTGACTCTTGGTTTCATATTCCAAGTTCACTTGGACTCCATTGTGACTTTTCGCATTCCACACCTACCCATGTAGGATTAGGTGTTCCAACATCCCCCCTTAATCCGAAGGGGTATGTGTGAGTCCAAGAAAAGATTTGTAATACAAATCTGCAAAGTATACATGGCAGCACTTGGCTGAATCAACTCTCTGAAATGTTGGAAAAAAGAGGTGGTTTTAGGATGGCCACAAACACTAGAACGCAATACATGTTGCAGTTCCCGGAACTCTTCCAAAACTGGCAAGAAGCTGAAAGCTTCTACTAGAGGAATTTTCCCTCATAAAAAAGGGAGACCTTCAACCTAAAAGAAGGGAGGTCTACTACCTGTGATGGTTTTAGGATTACCAACAACTCTGGAATTCTTTGAAGCATTTCCTGGAACTCAACCAATGCTGGCAAGAAGCTGAAGGCTGCTAAGTTGAAGGCTTCTGCTAGAGGAAGTGTTCCTCATATGAAAGGGAGACCTTCGACCTAAATAAGGGAGGTCTACTACCTTGTGATGGTTTTAGGTTATCCACCAACCAAAGATGATGGTTTAAGGTTTTCCACCACCCGAAGGCATGCTCATGGGAATCCGTGTCTCTGGCTACATCTTTGAATCTGGAATGACGAATTGTGGCTCAGGCTCGCTTGAAATGCTGGCTACAACTCTGAACATGGAATGAGAGATTGTGGCTCAGGCTCGCTTGATCTGTCGTCGAAGCTTGTACATGACCACCATTTCCCCCCCTGTCAGGGAAAATGTGAGATGATGGCAAAAACTCAACGGCAAGTTTGCTCAATATCCATGAACAAGTTCTAACATGTGTTGTAAACATCTTCTTGGCTGCTGATGCCCATTGCCAAGAAGCGATCCATCCAAGATGAATCTTGGTTCTTGCAGGAGGCTTGTGTCTGAAGCATCTGTCTGAAGAATGGGTGTGTCGACCACAGTGCTTGCATGGATGAAGATCAAAACAGTGATCTTTCATATGGCCAACTCGATCACAGTGTTGGCATCTCACAATCTGTTGTGGAAGTGAAGCATGATCTGGAACAACTGCAGGTGAACTGTCATACATGAATCCAACACTTTGAAATTTGATGGGCTTGGTGTAGTCCGGAATATGAAAGGACACATCCTTGTCATATCCAAGACCAGTTCGGTGCTTGTTGTGGACAAGCTCTTCCCAAGGTCAGATGATAGGCTTAGGAAGTGCATGCTGAACTGCTGCATCTGCATGAAAATCTACTCTAGTACAAGGAGGTGAATGTGGATCAACTGCAACTTTATCTTCTTTCTTCTGATGAGAGTCCTTCTCAATCTTCTGAACAGAAATAGGTTCAGAATGGTGACTCTTTTGTTGAATTTCATCTTGTTGGAGCTGAGATTCCAACTGCAAAAACTCAATCTTTTCATGTGCATATAGCAAACAATTTTGAATTTTACAAAGAGCATCCTTGCTCATTTTTATCATGTCATCAACATTGGAATGAATGAGGCTGTTCAACAACTCTAATGCCTCATTGATTTTGGCCATTTTCAACAACTTAGGCTCAAAAAATGAAAGGGTGTTGGCTTCAACCGAAAATGCACCCGTTTACAATGTGATTCAACAAATACAAATGAATCCAAGGAATTCTCAAAGCACAAAATCTGCTCCTCAAATGATGGAGGGAAATCAACAATCCAACAACTCAAATACTGATTGCAACTATGAAGAAGATGCAATGTCAATATAATAGAATATCTCTGCAAAATATGTGCAGCTGAAAACACTATGCAAGAAGCCTTTAAGGCAGCTGAATTTTCCTTCAAATAGCTGTTTTCAATGATGGCAAACTTGTCTTCAAATGTGAAATTCTTCAAAAAATCACCCTCTTATACATGCCACAAATCATAAAATGTCAAATCTGGAATTTTCTCTATATATTCAATCCATCTGCTCACATGTCATTTTCTTCATTTCTGTTGTTCATATTCTCTACTTTTTCCTCTCTCTCTGCTGTTTTTTCTTTTTTTCTTTTTTAATTAATTAAAAAGAAGGAAATAATTAAAAATGGGGGGATTAATTTAAATGGGAGTAATTAAAAAATGGGGAGGGAAATTTAAAGGAAATGTTAATTAAAAAGAGAATTATTAAAAAAGGGATAGGGGGTGGGTATTATATGGGAGTTTATTAAATAAAAATGGGAAGGGGATTATTAAAATGGGAAGGGGTTTATTAAATTAAATAGAGATTATTAAATTAAATGGGGAAATATAAAAAGAGGAGGGAAATATAAAAGTGGAGGGCGGGCAGTATTAAAAACGATTTTTAAAAAAATTAGGGAAGATGTGAGTTCGTGGGCAGGAAAGGCATTTTAAATGGGAGGAGGGGGCGGTGGTATTGTATGGTGGGGAAGGAATATTAAAAAAAAATTAAAAATTTTTAAAATGATAATTTAAAAGGCTGGAAAAAAAAGATTTGAAAGGGAGGGGCAAGCCAGAGGCCGTGAAGAGTGCAGGCCGGTAAGGGCAGGGAGAGAGCGGTGTAACAGGTAGGGGGGGGGGGGGGGGGGGCGGGGCCGGATTGGAGGGCGGGCAGCGCTGTTTGTGTGAGTGGATGCTGCGTAAGGGGAGGGCGGCTACGTGTGAGGAAGGGGGCAAGTGAGCGGTGGGAGAATTATTGTGAGGGCGTGGTCATAGGGATGAGGGATATGGCGCAGAGCATATGAGGGATATGGTGTGTGAGGAAGTGTAGAGTATGCATGGGGAAGAGGGGCGCGGAGAGGGCATTGTAAGGGGCCCGGAGAGGCGGTGGACGAGGTAACACATGTGCGTTGGCTGCGGAAGAGACGCAGGGGGGAGCTCAAGTGGGTAGAGGCGTAAGGCAGGGAGGAGGGTCGTGAGGCCACAAGGGACATAGTGCATGAGTTGCGCGTTGGATGCAGGGGAAATGTGGGAGTATAACGCAGAAGGTGAGGGAAGGCCGTGGGTCTGTTGAGCGAGGGGAAGCCGTGGTGTAGGATAAAATGCAGGTGAGGAGGCGCATCCGAGATGAGGGGAATGAGGGTGTATGTTGAGTGAGGGAGTACGTGTGTGGGATAAGGGCGTATCACAAGATTTGGGACGGCTGTGAGATGGGGGATCAGTGCAGATAGGGGAGTTGGCGTTGTGAGAGAGATGAGACAAGGGCTGTGGGTATTAGGAGCTGAATCGTTGTGTGATGCCGGGGGCAGAGAGGAGCCGTATAGTGTGTGCAAGTAGTGGCAGCGGGTAGGGTAGGATCGAATCTGTGTAGAGTGGGGAAGGGTAGTGAGGAGAGATATGCAAGGTGAGTCCAAAACTGGTGCGGATTGGGATATGGGTGTGAGTATGCCGCGGGAAGGCTGGGCTTTTTGGAGCGCGAGTAGAGCAGTGGTGAGGTAGGAGAGTATGGGGGGCACGAGAGTGTTGTGAGGTATGGCAGATGTTTATGGTGAGAGCGTGGTGACCAGAGGTGAAGGGGGGCCGAAAGGCCAAAATGCAAAGGATTTTTTTTATTTCTTTTATTTTTTATTTTATTTTTTTAAAACAGCAGAGTAGAATAGCAGAGGAATTTCCTTCCAGCAGCAGAATATCAGAAATTGCAGATAAAACTCGGAAATTTTTTTTCCAATAGCCCAGCAGCAAAAATTGGACTTTAAAAATGCAGAATTCTCTAGAAAATTTTAGCAGTAAAACCCAGAAATTTGCAGAGATTTTTCAATGAAAAACTCAGAAATATTTTTTTTTCAGAAACCCTCTTTAAACAGTATTCCAGCAGCTCTTGAAAATGTAGATTTTAATGAGCATAAATTGCAGAGAAAAATTAGAATGAAAACCTTCAGATGGGCACAGCTGCTTCTCTTCAAAACCAATGCTGAATGGGGAAAATTTTCTGAATGCTGCTCCTTCTCCAAAACACTTCTGAATGCGGCAAAAACACTGCTACAGAAACTCAGAGTGCTGCAAAAATGTCAAGAATTTTTGCAGATATGCATATGCCATAAACACAAATGGCTCATTCAAATTGAAGCAGCGCCAGCAATCGCCCGCTCTGATACCATGTTAAACACCATGTTGAAGCACACACATGGTGTATGAGGAAGATAAACACACACACAAGAAACTCAACACACAATGAAAGATAAGCGTGAGGCTTTCTTATTTTTCCATTATACATGATGTACATTTATAATACAATGGTGTGACTCTTGGTTTCATATTCCAAGGTCACTTGGACTCCATTGTGACTTTTCGCATTCCACACCTACCCATGTAGGATTAGGTGTTCCAACAGATGGAAAAGAAGTGGTCAAAATTGTGACCAAGCATGGGGAGCCAAAGACCATATCAGAGGTATATTATGTCCCTGGACTCAAACACAATTTGATAAGTGTTCGTCAATTGATGCAGAAATGATACAAAGTTATCTTTCAGGGGCAATAGTGTGTTATTTATGACAAATCCCCAAGCAAGCAGCTAATTACAAAGGTGAATATGATGAGGAACAGACTCTTTCCTCTAATTATGAACTACAATAATCTGGTTAGTTCTTTTACAGCTTCATGTTTTAATGATTACTAGTTATGGTACTTTCGTTTTGGACACTTACATTTTTCCGGTTTGAGATTGTTGCAGCAGAAACAGATGATCAGAGGTTCACCTCCCATCAAAGAACCTGCAAGAACTTGTGAGTTTTGCATCTTGGGAAAGCAACACTCTGAAAGTTTTCTGAAAAGAGTTTCTTATAGAGCAAAGAAACCACTTGAGTTGGTGCATACCGACCTGTGTGGACGTATGAGGACACAGTCGATTAGTGGAAGTTGTTACTTCTTGACCTTTATTGATGACTATAGCAGGAAGACTTGGGTTTACTTCTTGAAGCAGAAGTCTGAAACCTTTTCAAAGTTCAAAGAGTTCAAAGCATTAGCGGAGAACCAAAGTGATCGAAAGATCAAGGTATTAAGATCTGATCGTGGTGGAGAATATGATTCGAAGGCATTCCATGAGTACTGCAAACACCATGGAATCAGAAGACATTTTACGACTAGATACACACCACAGTAGAATGGTGTAGCAGAGAGAAAGAAACTTACAATAATGAACATGACAAGGAGCATGTTGAAAGCAAGACACTTGTCTAATGAGTATTGAGTAGACGCAGTTGCATGTGTTGTTTATGTGGTAAATAGATCTCCTACAAAGAGTGTGATGAACAGAGTTCTAGAAGAAGCATGGTCAGGTATGTCATGCAGTGCATCTCATTTTAGAATTTTTGGATGTGTAGCCTATGCACATGTGCCTAAGCAAATAAGAGGCAAATTAGATGATCAAAGTGAAAAATGTATATTTCTTGCTTATAGTGAGCAGTCAAAAGCTTACAAATTGTATAACCCTGTCACCAAGAAGACAATCATTAGCAGAGATGTTGTGTTCAAAGAACAAGAGTCATGGAATGGGATTGTAGACACACTAATCGATGCACAAACACCATTGATGGAGGAGGATGATGTAGACGAAAAAGAGTAGCAAGAATCAAGAGAGCATAGACCAAACAGAGTCACACCAGCAAGGACTTCAAGATTTTCAGAGCAGCATGAATCTTCAAGAAGATCAATAGACCAGAATTCTCCAAGCAGTGAATCAGGTAATGAATCAAGCTATGGTAAGGAAAAGATGAGAGGTCTGAAAGATATTTATGATGATTTGGATGTTATTTCAAATTTTTCATTGTTGGCATTCCAACCTTCTTCGTTTAAAGAAGTAATCAGAGATGAAAATTGGGTGCAAGCCATGGATGAAGAGATGAATTCAATTGAAAATAATGATACATGGGATTTGGTTGATTTACCAAAGGATAAAAATCTAATTGGTGTGAAGTGCGTGTACAAGACTAAAGTGAATGAGAAAGGTGAGATTGACAGATTTAAAGCAAGACTTGTAGAAAAAGGATTCTCGCAGCAACAACAAATAGACTTTGGGGAAACATTTTCTCCAGTAGGCAGATTGGATACTGTAAGAGCAGTTCTAGCAATAGCAGCTCAGAACAAGTGGAAATTATATCATATGTATGTAAAATCAGCCTTCTTGAATGGAAATCTAGAAGAATAAATTTATGTGCAGTAGCCTCTAGGATATGAAGTTGAAGGTAAAGAAGATAAAGTGTACAGGTTGAAGAAAGCGCTCTATGGACTGAAGCAAACACCTAGAGAATGGTATAGTAGAATTGACAACTACATGATTAAGAATAGCTTTTGCAGAAGCAACATTGAACCTACCTTATACACAAAGGTAAATTAGCATGGACAGATTTTGATTGTTTGCCTATGTGTTGATGATATGATTTTTACAAGTGATCTTGAGTTAGATGAATTTAAATTAGCCATGATGAAAGAATTTGAGATGACAGATCTTGGTCTCATGAAATATTTTCTTGCCATTGAAGTTGAGAAATCTAAAAAGGGAATTTTTATTTTCCAAAATAAGTATGCCAGAGATTTGTTGAAAATATTCAATATGGATAATTGCAAACCTGTGCCTACACTAGTTGCCATAGGTACAAAATTAAGCAAGGATGATGAAGGAGCATATGTTAATCCAACTCTATTCAAAAGATTGGTTGGCAGCCTCATGTATCTCAGAACTATTAGACCAGATATTATGCAGGGAGTGAGTTTGATTTCTAGATTTATGGAGACTCCAAAAGGCACACATTGGTGTGTTGGAAAAATAATTCTAAGATACATAGTAGGAATGAGAGATTATGGCATAATGTACTCAAGTACAGAAAAGAAAGAATTGATTGGATATACAGATAGTGATTTTGCAGGAAGTTTGGATGATCGGAAGAGCACATTCGGTTATGTATTTCATATTGGTTCAGGTGTGATAGCATGGGCATATAAGAACAACCTATTGTGACACTATCATTAACAGAAGCAGAATATGTAGCAGCATGTCAAGCAGTGTGGTTAAAAGAGTATTGGATTGACTCAAGCAGAAACATCAAGGATCAACAACGATATACTATGACAACACATCAGCAATTGCACTATCCAAGAATAGTGTGTTTCATCAAAAGAGCAAGCATATTGATACTAGATATCACTTTATTAGAGAACTTGTGATCAATGGAGAAGTTCACTTGAAGCCTTGTAAATCAAGTGACCAATTGGCTATATCTTTACAAAGCCATTAGCAGTAAATTTGTTTGAGTTTCACAAAATAAACTTGGGTGTTGTAAGCCTAACTAAGACATAGACCAGCAGGCATGTTTGAGTTGTCATGAGCTATGTTTTAGTTTAGCGGTCGTAATTAAGGGGGAGTGTTAAAATAAGTAATTACCTCTCGCATGCATTGTTAGACAAACAATTAAGTGAATTAGTTGAGTTGAGTGATAGATAGATTTGGTGAGTGAGTTAAAAAATGAGTTAAGTGAGAGTTCATCAAGTCCAGTTACGTGAAAGTGTGTGCATGTCAATTAGGTTAAATACCCTTCACCGGGTTCATTGTATTTAGATTGTGATTTAGAGTGATTGAAGATTAATTGAAGAGTCACAGCTCATTGTTTTGTGTGTGAAATATTTGTGTTATTGTGTGATTGAATCCTCTGCGTATCCAACAATACCGAACAATATTATTGATAAAATTTGATTTATAAATTTTGCAAAGGAAATTCGAGTATCTTATAATTATATTCAATTCCTTAAGTGAAAAACGTGAACAAGCTTAAGAATGGCAGTGCCTCTAATGGCTTTGGAGATGCTATTACATCTGAAAAAGTGATGTGTGGTGACGGGCTCCCACTTTGAAATATTTGAGTTCACCTCCTTTCACCATAGCGAGCTGAGCTCCTGGTGCATTGCTATACGCCATGAGATTAAACTGATTCAACCATTACCGAATTTGAAATTAAAATATCTAGAATCTCGGCGAGCATCTTCAAAATTCAAATGACTATCGCATTAATGCTTGCGATGTATACCCACCCTTTATTCACGACATGAAGAGCAGTGACTGCATTAATTACACTGGATGTAAATACACGTCTTGTATGAAAGTAGAAGTTCGGCAGGGGAGGGAATGCATATTGCGATTTATATATGCTCATGGATGGGTGGCCATTGGCTGGATGAGATGGGGCTATGGAATGGAGGTTTAATAAAGACCCTAAGAGGGATTTTAATAACCAATAGCTTACTATTTATTGGTTGCCATCCATGAGTGGCAACGGTAGAGATATGAGCCGGATATCCAGATTAGAAGGCTGGAGTCGTTCGGTGTTTCCCGAAGTTGTTATGTACGACACCGAGAGATGTTGAGAGGCCAACATGTTGGCTAATTCCATGAATAGAATGAGATGACCTTTCCCAACACTGGAACCAAAACTACATGTACTTTGCTTTCTCCCATCACGAAAAGAGATAAACACAGGAGAACATAGTCTCTGATTTCTCAAACTACCTTCGTGGGCATTTTCGACTTGGAGTTTGAGTGGAGTACATATAACTATGGCGAAGGCATATCTTAACTTTTGCTCAAAACCGCTAGTCCATACCAATGGGTTCGAAAACCATTGTTCAGTCTGGCGGCGTAGCCGGTTTCTATCTGCCATCCTGTCAGGTTCTACATGGAAGAACTCGGTTCGATCGAAAGACGATGCGGAGGACGCACACTCCTAGGGGAGAGTTGTCTAATGTTGTGCTGTTGAGTCCTGAATTTGTCTCTCTTCCATACACTTTTCCATATCTCTTTCACTCACCTAAACCTCCAAAATTGTCAAATATCATGTGCAAAAGGGTATCTAACATGGTTTTTAATTATGTTTGTGTGTTTTCTATTTGATTTAGATTTTGTTCATACAGCTGCGGAAACTTGTCACTTTCCGCAGCCCCTGCAACTTTCCGCAGCTATTTTGTGGAAATCAATGTTACAGGTGTCAACGAAGGAAACGAGCCACATGGGCAGGCTAGGAATGACAAGGACATGGTTCGTGTCCTATTGGTTCAATGAAATTCGTCAAGGAAAGCCGCGGCCAAAGCCATCCACGTGGAAGTCAACTGTGGAGTTCTATGTCGGCTGGACTCTGTTTCGTGGCATAGAAACATCCATACGGCCGTTTCCAAGCTTACGGAGGTTAATTGACATCTGTGCAAAGTTCTGGAGTTGAATTTAAGCGCCCACCTTCCATAGATCCGTTTTCCAACATGGCCATACTCCTATATCCGTGGCCTTAGTGGTCTACGTGCTGGCTGCTATCATAAACTTCAGGAGATAGTTACATTTTATTGCTTTATAAAGAGCGTTTGCATACGCACGTAGAGTTAGTGAATGTGAGTTGATAGTTGTTAGTTGATATATCTGTTAAGTTGATGTGCGTACTCTGTTATGTGGTGATTACGCTGCCTTGAGCCGTAATACCACCAGCCTGTAATGACTTTCTTTTTAATGTGAAGAACTCTGTTTCATAACTTAATTCGTGTTTGAAGATCATACCAGAGCTGCGTAGAGGGCCCCTGCTCAGCCGAGGTTCTGGGTATTAATGTATATATTTTTCATTTCATTTCTTTAAGCAGTCATTGTATCATAACCCATTACATGTTCATATTTCATAGTTGTTTTATTTCTGTTCATACATTTCTGTAATTTCCATTACATTCCTGTCTTTTATGTTTTTATGATTGTTAAAATACTGATCAGTTTTCTTGTGCAGGTTTTAGGTAGACAGCCCGGGGCATTTTCATAGTATTTTTGCTAATGGTATGAAACTGATATTATTCTGCTGCTAGTTTTCTTTCACAGTCTTTGTTTAACTTCAGTTTTGTTTTGTGCACTTCAGTTTTGTTTATCTGATTCAGTAGTTAAAATTAAACATATTAAGCTACTCATAGTGTCTTCAGCTACCTCTGAAAGCCACAGCTGGACTGATGGTGAGGGGCTGTATGATGAGATGTGTAGTTTAGTATTAGTTTCCTTTCTGCAAAATTAGATATATTAAGCTGCTCATAGCGTCTTCAGTTTCCTCCGAAAGCCACAGCTGGACTGATGGTGAGGGGCCGCATGATGAAGTGTGTAGTTTAGTATTAGTTTCTTTTCCGCAAACTTAGATATATTGAATCATGTATGACATCTTCAATTGCCTCCGAAAGCCACAGCTGGACTGATGGCGAGGGATTGAATCATGTGTGTATGGTTTAGTATTTTACTTTCTGCAAAATTAAATATCAGTTACACAAGTTGTTTATGATTACTTCCGCAAGTCATAGCTGGTCTAATGATGAAGGGTCAAAAAATGAATTGATGTAATCTGATTTAGATTTCTTTCATTGCAATTTTGAATTTCCATAAGCGTAGTTTCTTTTGTGTTCAGTTGGCAGCAAGAATAGTTTAGTTTTCATATTCACTAGTTTCTTGTTTTGATTCATTAGATTAACAACACTTTCCATTTCAGTAGTTTACTTTCTTTTGTCATTTGTAATTTCAATTTGCTTTTAAAGTTACGAGATTGGTAAATTATTATAGGGGATATCACTTCCTTGAACAATTATAACCAAGCTTGTTTTTCACTTTAGAATTTCCATTTTACCTTAGAAAGACCATAAACGACAAAAAGTTAAGAAAGAGGTTATCTTGCACATATAGTGCGCCGCACTTCATCAGCTTACGATTCCTGGATTGACAATTAAATGCAGCAATTTAGGACACACTAAATTGACCAAACATTTTGGCGCCGTTGCCGGGGAAGTGTAACTAGGTAGCCAATTTCTTAAAAAAAAAAAAACATAAAATCATAAAAGAATGGAAAACTTGATAACTTCTTGAAGTATGCTCTCCTCTTGCACCTAGTGTGATTTGGAGGATCAGAAAAGAGAGTTATTGGTTTAGTAATTTCTTAAGTATGCTCTCTTCTTGCACCTAGTGTGATCTGGAAGATCAGAAAGAGAATTATTAGCCCAACTTTTATTTAAAAAATATAAAAAATGACATGCATAGAGCAAGAGATTCTAGGGGAAGGTTTATAGCTAAAGCCAAGAGTTCGATTTTTACAACTCCATCTTCTTCAAGGCATAGACCAGATTCACCATCATCTACCCCTAGCCTTAAGATTTTTGGAAGCCAAAGAACAGCTGACTTAGAGGATTCTCCTACACCACCTACTAAAGCCTACTTAGAAAACAAAGAAACTTTCTCTCATCCTTCCTTGATAGAAGAACTAGAGGACTATAAGGACTCTAAAGAAACTATCATGGCAGAAGAAGTAATAAATAGAGGTGGAGGTAGAGGAGGAGGAGATAATGAAGATAACAATGGTGAAGGAAATAATGGTAGAAATAGGGACGATTTTCTTGGATTCCCTATAGTTGATGAGGAAACTCATGAAACAATGAAAAATATTTCACCATCTGTTCTCCCTAACTTTTATGGATTACGAAGTGAAGATCCTGAAACATTTCTGTTTGAGTTTGAAGTAGTGTGCCGAACTTATGACTATATGGAAGATTCTCAAAAACTCAAATTGTTTCCTTCAACTTTGAAGGGATCTGCTTTGAAATGGTTCATGGGATTAGCCACTCAATCTATCAGGACTTGGAATGATATGAAACAAACATTTTTGGAGAGATACTTGGACTATTGTATGCCCACCAATCACAAGGATGAGGTATTCAAAATGATGCAAAAAGAAGATGAAAATTTGGAAGACTTAATTGAAAGATTTCAATACAACTTGAAAAGAGCAAAGATGAGCAACTTAAATAATGAAACCTTGAAATCCCTCCTATTGAAAGCCATTAGAGATGAATGGATAGACATTTTAAACATGATGGGTAAAGGAGACATTTCTCAACTCCCATTTCATGATATAACAGAACTATGTATCCAATTCTCAAGGGGAAGATCTAAAACTGGAAAAGGGCCTAGGGATTCTTCTCTTATTAGGGCTAACAAATCCGCAACTGGATCAGTAAGTAGGGCAGAGATTGGTAATATGCTTGATGAGTTTAAAACTGATATCTTAGGGGGTCTTAGTGAACAACTAGACACCCTTAAAATCCAAAACAAGCAGAAAGCAGAAACAGATGCTTTAGCCATCTTTTGTCCGAAATGTAGAAAGAAACATGATTTAAGGGAATGTCCCTTGGATGAAAAAGTTGTAGAAACATGTATGATTTGCTCAGAAAATCATGAAATCAAGGATTGTCCTTCAATCCCTGGACTCAAAGTTGTTTTTCAAGAAGATCCAAATTCAATAGAATCTCTCTGTTTTGTCGCAAGGAGACCTTGGCAGGGACAACAATATCAAGGGTTTAATAACCCTATGAATCTTCAAACCCCACCAAATTGGACTCCTTGGCAACAACCTTGGCCCCAACATCAAAACTCATATCAGCCATGGGTACAAGGAATGCAAAATCCTTATGGGAGATTTGCTCAATTTTATCAATATCCTCCATCTTTTCAAAACCAACAAGCTCCACACTTTCCAAGCCAAAATCCACAACAACTTTCATTGCCATTTCCACAACATCAACCTTCTCAACAAAATACAAATCCTCAACTCATGCTCCCATACCAACAAAAGACAAATCAACTTCTAGCTCAGCCATTGCCAAATCCTAACAATAAGAATCCTCAAACTACTTATATGGTAGAAGGACAACAATTTCCTACCTATATGATTGTTCCTCTCAACGATGTACAACTCAGATCTGGTAGAGTTTTAGAAAAACCTTCTATAGACATTCAAGAGCAAGATACCTCCGAGGAGGACTCTCTTCAAGTCGATAAGGGTTCTGAGGAAGAATCTCTTCAAAATTCAAAAATTCAAAAAGAAAAAGAAAAGCTAGCATCCACAACTCCTATAGTTGAGCAACATGTATCTTCATCTACACCTCCTTTTCCGGAAAGACTACAAATTGATAAGGGGGTGGAAAAACAAATCTTGTTGCCTAACTATGACTTTCTAGATGAATTGAAGAATGTTTGTATCAAGATTCCATTGCTACAAGCCATTCGAGAAATTCCTATTTTAGCAAAAACCATAAAGGAGTTGAGTTTCAAAAGACCAGGAAGAAAGCTAAAGGACACAAGAAGAATCCACCTGGTAGGAAAGATTGCAGACATTATGATGGGAAAAATTGCCATGCAGAAGTATGTAGATCCTGGAAGTCCAATTGTCAAGACACATATAAATGGGATAGAAATTCCAAACACATTGATTGACTTAGGGGCCGCTATCAACATTATGAGTAGACAGACTATGGAACAGTTAAAACTTCCTAACCTTCTTTTTACACCTACTTTATTGCAACTTGCAGATCGATCGGTTATTAAACCAGGTGGTGTATTAGAAGATATTTCAGTCTCCTTAGATTCTTGGGAATATCCAATAGACTTTATGATTTTGACTCCCAAAAGCAATCTAGGAGGACATCCAATTATCTTAGGAAGACCTTGGCTGGCCACAGCTGATGCTTTTATTAGTTGTAGACCTGGAGACATGTACATTTCTAATGGTAATTCGACAAAGAAATTCAATTTGTATCCTCCCGCAAGAGCAATTACAGAAATAGGAGACAATGAATGGGTCGATGATGAGAACACTATACAACCTGTCTTTACCATTTCTGAAATTAGTGAGGATAGTCAAATTCTGAACACATTAGAAAATTTTGAGATAACTTCAGAATATGACCCCACACAATTTCAGTTGGAATCTGACATAGAATATTTATCATCAAGACAAATGTATCTTTACTCTATGGAAGAATTTGGTAATTCTGCTATTGAGATTTTTCCAGAAAAGACATTGAATATCAACAAACATCTGGAGAAGTCACAACAAGAAGAACTAACCAGAATCTTGCAAAAACATTCTACCGCATTTGCATGGGAGTATACTGACATGAAGGGTATTGATCCTAAGACTTGCATCCATCATATCTATATTGAGGAAAACAGTAGACCAATCAGACAACCTCAAAGAAGGATGAATCCAAATCTTATGGAGATAGTGAAAGAAGAGCTCCAAAACTTCTCAATGTAAACTTCATTTATCCAATTTCAGATAGCCGATGGGTTTCTCCTTTGGTTATAGTACCTAAAAAGAATGGTAAATGGAGAGTATGCATTGATTAAAGGGAGTTGAACAAAGCAACTTTGAAGGATCACTTTCCTTTGCCTTTTATTGATCAGGTATTAGATACATTAGCAGGTAAAAAGTACTTTTCATTTTTTGGATGGTTTTAGTGGTTATAATAAAATTCAGGTAGCACCTGAAGATCAAGATAAGACCACATTTACTTGTCCATGGGGAACTTTTGCCTACCGAGTGCTTCCTTTTGGGTTATGTAATGCACCAGCAACATTCCAAAGAGCAGTACTAGGAATTTTTTTTTGATCTAATCCATGATTGTGTAGAGGTTTATATGGATGATTTTACAGCTTATGGTAATTCATTTGAAGAGGCATTAGAAAATTTGGAAAAAGTTCTTATAAGATGTAAAGAAACAAACCTTTCATTAAGCCATGAAAAATGCTTTATGATGTTTACTGAAGGGATTGTTTTAGGACATCATATTTCAGGAGATGGAATTAAAGTTGATAGATCAAAAGTTGAAGTTATCTCCAAGTTGCCTATTCCAAATTTTCAAAGAGATGTTAGAAGTTTTCTAGGATTTACTGGTTACTATAGAAGATTTATAGAGAACTTCACTAAAATAGCATCTCCACTCTTCAAGTTGCTTACAAAAGACTGTGAATTTAAATGGGATCCTGATTGTCAATCCGCTTTTGAAACTTTGAAAACAAGAATATCCGAAGCACCTATCTTGAGAGGACCAAATTGGAAACTTCCTTTCCATATTTCTACAGATGCTTCAGATACAGCTCTTGGAGCTGTGTTGGGTCAAAAAGATTTAATTCCTTATGCCATTTATTACACCAATAAAAATTTGACTCCCACAGAGTTGAATTATACTGTGACTGAAAAAGAGTTCTTAGCTGTTGTTCATGCAATTAATAAGTTTAGACATTACATAACAGGCTATGAAACTTTTATTCATACTGACCATTCTGCAATTATATATTTAATGAACAAACCTGTTACTAATGGCAGAGTGACAAGATGGCTCTTAATTTTGCAAGAATTCAATATTACTGTGTTGGATAGACCAGGAAAACAGAATACAGTAGCTGATTTCTTGTCTAGAATTCAAAATACTAAAGAAGATTCTCCTGTAGAGGATAAGTTTCCTGATGAATATTTGTTTGCAGTAACTATTAAGACCCCTTGGTATGCAGATATTGCTAACTATTTGGTTACAGGGAAACTACCTTCACATTTATTTCCAAGAGAAAACGAAAAATTATTCAGGAGAGTTCAAGATATTCATGGATTTCTAACGAATTGTTTAAAACAGGGCCAGATCTTGTGATCAGAAGATGTGTCAGGGAAGATGAAATGCCCGATATTCTTAAGGCATGTCATGATGAACCATGCGGCGGACACTTTGCGGACAAAAGGACGGCCTATAAAATCCTTTCCTTGGGATATTATTGGCCTTCTCTCTTCAAAGATTCAAAACAATATGTCAAAAGGTGTGATAGCTGCCAAAGAGTAGGGAAACCTACCCTTTCAAATGAAATGCCATTGCAAACACAGGTACTCATTGAACCCTTTAAAAAATGGGCTTTAGATTTCATTGGACCGATTAATCCACCATCGAAGCAAAAGAAGTATATATTGGTTTGCACTGATTATGTTACTAAATGGGTAGAAGCTAAAGCATTAGTATCTGCTACTGAAAATTCAGTTGTTCATTTTCTTTATGAGGATATTTTTACTCGCTTTGGTGTTCCAAGAGAAATTGTAACAGATCATGGGAGCCAATTCACATCAAATTTGGTGGAGAAGTTGATGGAAGAATACAAAATCAAGCACAGAAAATCTACTCCTTACCATCCACAAGCAAATGGTCAAGTGGAGTCCACAAACAAAGTTCTTGAAAGTATCATCACCAAAACTGCTCATCTACATAGAAGAGATTGGGCAGATAGGCTTCCAGAAGCCTTGTGGGCCTACAGAACTACATGGAGGAATACAACAGGACATTCTCCCTATGAACTTGTTTATGGGAAAGAAGTCTTGTTCCCCATTGAGTTCCAAGTCAAGACCTTCAAGATAGCAGTTCAGTTGGGAATGGACTTATCAGAAGCTCAAATGCATAGAATGGAGCAATTGAATGAGCTAGATGAGATCAGACAAGAAGCAATTCTAAGAACTGATCTAGTTCAATATCAAAGAACTAAGTGGCATGACAAATATATCAAAGAGAAGAAGTTTCAAGAAGGAGATTGGGCATTGTTGTTTGACTCCAAGTTTAAAGACTTTCAAGGGAAATTTCAGACTCATTGGCTTGGGCCATATGAGATTGACAAGGTCTTTAACAATGGAGCCGTAAGAATCAAGACCATTGATGAGTTTCAAACTCCTCTTTTAGTGAATGGCCATAGATTGAAAGTTTATCATAAGCCACTCTCTAAAGAGGATTTTGTCAGGTTGTTTCAAGAAAGTTCTGCAATCAGGCTGGTACAGAAGAATCCTTCTTCTCTACCAAGCTAGTTTTTGTTTTTCAAGTTAAAAAAAAAAAAAGAAAAAAAAAAGAAAAAAAAAGAGAAGAAAAAAATGGTATAAGCCTGAAAACCAATCATCGATTGGCAGTCTTATACAGAAAATATGGGGTGAAAATCAGGGACACCTGACACTCTATATTTTCCAAAAAAATTCTGTCTTTTATTTCATTTTATCTCACCACCCACTCCATTTCATTTCACTTCATTTCATTTCACTTCATTTCATTTCACTTCATTCCACTTCATCTCATCCATTCCATCAATAAAAATCTTTTTATGACCATTTCCATCTGGTCATTTGTCATTTGTTCATTTCTATTTCAGCCAAGTAATAGCTGTGTCAGTTTCCGCAGCTGACATCTGTTTCCGCAGCTGACTTCAGTTTCCACAGCCAGAAGCAGATTCCGCAGCTGCTACTACTCTGTTTTCAAAAAGAATGTACAGTTAGTTGTTGTTTTCATAAAATCATGAAATAAAATGCAGGAGAGGATCAATGGGACATTCAAGACACTAATGAAGATCAATCACTTGAAGACCAAGGGCAAAAGCAAGGATTCCAAAGGTATGAATAAAGTTTATTTCAAATAGTATAAAAGACACATTTTTATGTAATTTTAAACTATGAGCTCTACCCATAACGCGCAATGATTATATTGACAGTCCGTAACCCTACACGATCTCTATGTTATCCTCTTGCATTTATTCACAAACGGCTTCATTATTGAAATTCCGACTCTTACTCATGTTCAAATAGCCCACCGAAGATAATGATACGTATTTGAGTTGACAAAGGACTCTTACAAGCCGCATAACTCCATAATCATTGATTGAAACGTGTTCATATTTATGACACAACCACCAAAAATTCAAAATGCGGCCGAATGCATTACACTTTGTTAACTTCTTTGTCGTTTCTCCGTCGTGTTACAAAACCTCACTCTACTCATTCTCATTCCCTGTTTCACTCCATTCCGTTCCTTTTACTCACTCTCATTCCCGTATATTCACCCACAGTCTTATTCCATTTTGTGTATGGTGCTCATTTCCGTTTTGTGATAACATCCCCACAGCATTGTGCTCGACTCCGTGTATTCCATCGTTCCACTTCCGTTTAAAACCCTCACAGAGGCAAGCTGTGAAGCACAGAGAAGTAAAATGGGAAAATTATTAAGGGCAGAGCCGGAAGGACCGAAGTTCATAGAGGGATTTCCACAAGCAAAAGAGATGTTGAGAAAAGCTAAATGGTTGCGTTTTATTCAGAAATTCCGGGGTTACCACAGAGAAATTACCAAAGCGTTTGCAAGATCATTTGATGGCTCAGAAGCAGAAGTGGGAGACCTCAAGTTTTTGGTTAATGAAGCATCAATAGCAGCAGCCACAGAGCTTCTTCAGGAAGGAGAACGGTGGTTCAAAAACAAAAGTATCAGTGATGAGGCATGGAGAACAATCCTCCGAAATCAAGGTATGGATATCACTGTTTTCAAAAGAGGAATTCCAGTGCATGCAATAAAAGATGAATGGGCCACTTTATTACTCATTGTTCAGAAATTTATCACATGTGAAGGCCGCTTTGGCTCTATGTACATGTATCATACTAGGATATTGATGAATTTCCTTGAAAACCAAACTCCCAATCTTCCTTATTTCCTATTCAATAGCTTGAAGAAAATGGCTGTGACTGTGCAAAAACACCTAGGAGATGTAGAGCCTCATTTATATCATCATGGGCTTATAAAAATTTTGATTGAAAAAGAGCTAAAAGAAAGAAAAGATACATGGGAACAATTCTTAGTAAGAAACTTTTTTGAAGAACCTCAGGAAATTCCTGAAGGTAATCCAATTAGAAGGAGTAGAAGAAAGAAAATGGATGTTGAAACCCAAGTTGCTCCTACACAGGAAGTTCCCGCAGCTAGCACAGCAAAAAGAAGTAGAAGGAAAAGAACAGGAGATGAAATCCAAGATACTTCTACTATTACTATGAAGAAAAATGATAGAGAAGAGAGATTGGTAAAAAGGAAGAAGAAGGAAATCAAAATTAAGAAGCCAATAATATCAAAAGGGAAAGAAATTGTTGAGGCTGTCCATAAAACTTCTTCTAAAGAAGAAGAAGATCACCAAATTCTATCTGAGAGATTAATTTTTCTTCAAAAACAGTCATCTCTATCTAGAAAGGCAAAAACAGGAAAACAAGAACAAAAGGGTAATGTACCACAGCAAGTGAGGAGAAGCAGCAGGCTTAAGGGAAAACTGAGAAAAACACAAATTAAAGGTCCTCATTTCATTGATTTGGGTGAAGAGACATCTGAACAGTCTCCAACTGACCATAGTCCATTTCAGTCAGTTAGTGAACCCGACTCCTTTCACTCCCAATCAGACAATGAGCGTACTCCATCTTATTCTCAGCAAAATATTGATGAAAGTTCTCCTCAGCCAAATTTTGAACATAATTCTTCCTTGCAGCATTTTGAGGACAGTCCAATGAAAAAGACACCGGAAGTAGACCCCAAACAGCAGGAGGTCTATGACTATATAGAATCCCTGGAGAAGGCAGCCACAGGTCCAAGCACCTCTTCTATTCAGCCTCCTACATTGCAGAATAATTTGGTTCAGTCATTAAAACAGGAGATTTTTGAGCTTGAGCTTTTGAATCGGCATATCAAAAATGAAAATGAAACACTCAAAGAGCAAGGCAAACTGGACAAGATTATCCATGACAATACTATGTTACATTTGGGTATTTGGCAAAAGAAGAATAAGAAGCTAAAAAAGGAAATGCCAAAAATTGAGTAGAGCACTTGTGAATATCAAATTCAGGTGCTTAATGAAGAAACCCAGAATGATGGCAGTACCAAAGAAGAAGAGAAGGGGGTTAGATGTGCTGGCTGAAGTATCAAGGCACATGAATTGAACAAAGAGTGTCAAAATTTTGGTTGCATGAGGACATGCAACACCTTCACAGTGGGGGTATGTTGAGTCCCGAATTTGTCTCTCTTCCATACACTTTTCCATATCTCTTTCACTCACCTAAACCTCCAAAATTGTCAAATATCACGTGCAAAAGGGTATCTAACATGGTTTTTAATTATGTTTGTGTGTTTTCTATTTGATTTAGATTTTGTTCATACAGCTGCGGAAACTTGTCACTTTCCGCAGCCGCTGCAACTTTCCGCAGCTATTTTGCGGAAATCAATGTTACAGGTGTCAACGAAGGAAACGAGCCACATGGGCAGGCTAGGAATGACAAGGACATGGTTCGTGTCCTATTGGTTCAAGTAAATTCGTCAAGGAAAGCCGCGGTCAAATCCATCCACGTGGAAGTCAACTGTGGAGTTCTATGTCGGCTGGACTCTGTTTCGTGGCATAGAAACATCCATACGGCCGTTTCCAAGCTTACGGAGGTTAATTGACATCTGTGCAAAGTTCTGGAGTTGAATTTAAGCGTCCACCTTCCATAGATCCGTTTTCCAACATGGCCATACTCCTAAATCCGTGGCCTTAGTGGTCTACGTGCTGGCTGCTATCATAAACTTCAGGAGACAGTTACATTTTATTGATTTATAAAGAGCGTTTGCATACGCACGTAGAGTTAGTGAATAGGAGTTGATAGTTGTTAGTTGATATATCTGTTAAGTTGATGTGCGTACTCTGTTATGTGGTGATTACGCTGCCTTGAGCCGTAATACCACCAGCCTGTAATGACTTTCTTTTTAATGTGAAAAACTCTGTTTCATAACTTAATTCGCGTTTGAAGATCATACCATAGCTGCGTAGAGGGCCCCTGCTCAGCCGAGGTTCTGTGTATTAATGTATATATTTTTCATTTCATTTCTTTAAGTAATCATTGTATCA
>JAXQQM020093291.1:0-101712 GCA_034641835.2 Pinus albicaulis
ACTCATCCTATGCATATCTCATAATACGTAGGGGAAGGTGAACCACTCACCCTACACACGTGTCTATAAACTTAGGGGAAGGTGAACCACTTATGCTACACACATGTTAGCTGTCACAGGGAAAGGTCAACCACTCACCCTGTACACCATGCACCTATAGGGGAAGGTGAAACACTCACCTTAGGGTCATTTATAGCTCAAAGAAGAACCCCATGCACTAAGGAGCTCCCAGAGCTGAATGTTCAACCGAGACCCTCATATTAGGGTCTTTCTAGGACACCCAACCTCTCTCTCTGAAGGAAGTTAAATCTGTCCTTACCAAGGGGTTTTGAGGGGATGTTGGTAATCCGTATATCCATCCTGTAATTTTGTAGCTTTATTTCTCCTCACTGTGCCATATCAAATAAAGTGGAACCTGATGTTAAGCGGAGGATTCCAACACATTCTCACAAACTCAAATGTCTTCATAATAGGCCATTCTAGCTGCTTCATTCGTTCAACCTCAATGGTGCTCCCAAACTTTAGTACTTCATTTATTCATGAAATAAAGTTGGATCCCAAGAGACATAGGATCTAGATGTTCTCTTTCCATTTATCATTCTGCCAATCCAACAATTTTGGTATAGTAATACAGATCACAGTTAACATGGATATCTTATTGAGCATGACAACGTTCACAAGTTGTATGTATTCAAATCAGCAACTTGTCGATTTTATTAGAATTTTAAGATTTAGGAAGAAGTGCATCAAGGCTAAGACAACCCCTCTCACATCGAGAGGATATTTTTCTATGGAAAAACATCATCAATAGTTGTAAACCAACCATAGCTCCCTCTGAAGATTGGAAAATTAACTTCGCCCAAAACATAACCATTGGGCTATCTGCAACCTGCTATTAATCAAGGTCATTCAGTAATAGTCATTCGGCTTCTACAGATCAACGTCTTATGACATGGTATTCCTATTGTAAAAATCAATAGGCAAGAAGAGTTGACAAGCCATTCTACTGGGGATTCCATAGCTCCCTCTAAAGACTTACTTCAATTGAACATTCAGCCTTTTTCAATCTTCTCCTCATCTTTAATATGAGACATTATCTTGTTGCAACTATATCAACAAACTTTCAATTACCAAACTTCGGCAATGCACAAGTAAACTCTCTCACATGTTCTGCACATTTAACTGACAGACCTCAACAACAATATATCAATAGAACCTTATTATTGATTTCATAAGTATTACTGACTGAATGAAGATACCAAGGGACTTGCACCATCCTCATCCAAGCAACCCTTCTCTACCATTACACAATTCAAGCTAGTCTGATCTCTGAAGTGCAAATCCTAGCAATATTTTTAATGATCCTATTGCGTCATTGTACTGGCGCACACCATATAATAGTAACACGCTAGAATTTGTATTAGAACATAAAATTCTCAGACCATTCTACCTTTACCACAGTTCTCAAACTTGGACCAAAAATTTTTCCCATTTCAACAAATGCTACTACTGGTGATGCTTCTTAGGATGAATACATTGTTGTACTTCAATTTTACTGATATCCCTGACTGTATGGAGGTGCCAAGTGATTCACATCGAAACTACCTTAGAGTGATTTTCTTTTAATTTTCTTTCTGTAAGAGGTGTACCTTAGAATTTGACACGCTTGATATAGATGACCTTGAAGAGAAGCCTTAAAGACCTGAAACCAACCTTCAACTATATATATTGATTGTAAATTTAGTACCTTTGATATGCTTCAGATCAACATACAATCAATATTCAAATTTTGAACATTAGGAAATCTCATTCAAATCTGAATTTGACACGAATTATTGGCTTAGAAGCTCACCTTAAATGCACATCCTTACAGAATTGCAAATTTTTAGTATAAGCTTCTGAGGAAGGGGCTTCATCTTAGTGAGTTTTAGATCCAATCACTGAATTTTTAGCATTAAATTTGTGCAATTTTGTTCGCTGGATACATCAAATTTGTCTAAAATAATATTGAAGACTCTGCCTTAATCAAATGCATGCTTCATATTTGATGCACAGATCAGTTATTGAAGGATGGATGGATGGCCTTTAAATTCACCAGAACATTAACCCTCAGATAATAATTCTTCAAGATTCAGCCTGAAGTGCTCCACATAAAATTTCAAATGAGCATACAATATGTCTACAAATTTTTAGATTATGTGTATTAGCCTAGGAAATTTCTACCTCAGGTTCAAGCTCATGACTGAATTATTCAACCCAATTATATATCACAGCGATACTCAATTGATATGAATTGCTTTAGAATTTAACCTTTCAAGAATTTCCATAGATTTATGCATAACATAGATGAAGAGCAAGTAGGTCATGATAATCTTCCAAGATTGACTGAAATAAAAAAACATAAACACCCTTTGAACAGGCACTATGCATGTAAGCTCCAAAAATTTTCAAGACATGTTCTCTGAATTAAGTTGTGATTTCTAAAGATATAAACTGTGACTTTAATTTGATAACTTTGGAAGAATGTCATGACCTTATGCACATCTTGGAGCTTGTTGTGTTGAGTATCGGCAAGGTTGTGACTGTTGCAAGCTCCCACAGATTTTATTTAGGACTCCATGCAGATATTCAAGACTGTACAAGGGCCACAATAGGAATAAATAGTTTTTTTTCTTCCAATATTTTGGGAAAATACCTCAAGCATACACTAAAAATGTTTGGTACTTTTAGCACTAATTCAAGTGATGTTCTTCAACAGATAACAAACATCCAATGATGAAGTGTCAATATTTTCGAGAAGCGAGTTGAGGTATATACCATGATGGAGGAGCATACCATTGTCCGAGAGTAGAGTAGAAACATGTGGCATGAATCTTATACCTTTAAGGGCCAGAGGTATGAGACATAGGTGTCAAGAAACCTTAACGTTGTTCCATAATTCTTCTAACTTGCATGTTTTCCAAATGAAGTGGCCCTAAAATAGTCCTGGAATCTCGACCCTGAAAGATCATTACAGATGAATAACTTAGCAACTGCCAAATATAACTCCTTTTGCTGTAAATCAATTAGGCAGTATGCACTCATAGTCCACCTCATTTTGTTCAAACTTCAGAGATGGAGGAGAGCATGGATACTTTGACAACAAACTTATTTCAGTTATTGCTATCACATTCACTCTAGTCTTGGTCTTATCCTCACCTGTCTTTGATCCCATGTTAATTTTGATTAACATGTTCTTTGCATAATACAGTTACTTCAATGTTCCTTATAAACCCATTTATTAATCCACACATGAATTATCATCTTACTGACAGTAACTGAAGAAAGAACATAAATTTTAAATGAAGAATACAAGCCAAGACAAAATAACACAAACATATGGCACAAGCCAGGGAAAAACCCCAAGATGAAGAAAAATCTTCATCAATTCTTCTTATTATCAATATCCAATGTTCAGCAGAGAGAGTACAATAATATGACTCAAAATAGACTTGATAAATTACTATTCAAAACAGTCTTGATTCTTGCTGCCTGGTTAGGGTTCCTAACAGTCACTGAGTAACCTTATTCCAATGAATTTTACCCTTTAATTTCCTTTACAATATGTCCCACAATGATCCAGGACTTGCAGTTCCTTTTCAAGGCATCCAACAACAGTCCTATGCTACCAGTAATAAGAATATGCCCACAAATGAGGATTAAACTTTCAGTTTACATTGCGGCCCTCTCTCCTTGAATGCAACTAGGGTAAAGGACTCAGATTAGGTTATGCATCCCTCCCACACATGCTTTCATAGTAGCTATTGTAGCAGCATTTCCTATGGCCCGAACCAGAATACAAAGTGTGAACAAATAAACCCCAAAACTCACCTTTAAACCAATGTCCTGATTTGTGGCTCCACAAAAAGAATGAAACCTTCTCTTGAAAAGATTCAAACCCAAAAATCATGACAAAACATCACCCAAAACTTTCCCTCAAACCTGCTTCTAGCTGCCTGCTCCTATTCGAACCTATGGGAGATCAATACATCACGTCCTCCTTGCTTCTCCAAGTCGCGGCTGCCTCAGAAAGAATTACCCAAGAGTTGAATTCACTCTCTTAGGATGATCTCTAATGAAGATGAGTGATCCCTATATATATAACAATTTGTCCTTATAGAGGTGAATCAGATCTTAACACTTGGAGGAAAAATTTGAATTTCAAATTTTCAATTTTCCTGCCTTAATAAGGTTATGTCTTGTTGATTTTCTTTTAAATACATAAATATTTTTCCTTATCCAAATTTGGTGATCTTTAGGTCGATTTTGGTCCTCTCGAAAAGCGGGATTCAATAGAATGATCATCTTCATCAACTAAGTAGATCTAACTATAATTTGGCCATAGTTGCCAATTTTAACAGATTGATGTTTTCACATTCTCATTATTTCGAAGAAGAAAACATAAGATTAGTAGTGCTTACGAGACAACAGACAATACACTAAGTATCAATAACTAAGTATTTTTCAAGGAAATCTCTCACTATTGATTAGTTTAGAGTACTCAAATGGTTGGAATCCTTTGGAAGATGAAGAAAAAGTTGTGAACGCATCCAGAGCTTTATATTTAAGCTTGAGGAGATTGAATCTACAACACAATATTTCTTTGAAAAGATTTTATTGAGGAAAAGTAACTACTGTGTTGTCTTTTTTGGTCATAAAAAGCATCAATAATATGAGTTGCACGATAAAGGAATTAGAATTCCAAGAGGGTCTCAAGGCTCTTTTGCGTGGTGAGGTTTCAAGGTTTTTGTTGTTCCATAGGCAGAGGCGAGTGCTTTATTTTTTATGATTTTGCACCCAACGACAATCTATTGCACTTTCTAGATGTAAAAGATGGGAGGGTACTCAACTGGCCTGACAAAGTAAGGATTGCACAGTGTTGTGAAAGGTAAGTCTCATTTCCTTGTTCATTTGCTTTTGGTTTGTTTTCAGATGTCAGTATGCTGATGAATCATACATATTTTGCCTTAACTAACACATTCACATAGCATAAATGGTGTTACAGCAAGCACAGTTTCATTAGATAAAGCTTGTGGCTAGGAGTCCATTATAAATGAAAATAATTTTAAATGTGGGTGAAAATTATTTTTCTACAAGACCAAATTATTCTTCTCTTATTTTCAAATTTGAGGCTCAAGTTATTCACTTTTGGCTTAGAAATTGTGTAACAAAGCCAACCTCAATAGAGGCAAAGTTCAAGCATTTCCTTGCCTTCACAAAAAATAATCAATGTTGAAGATCTTGCCCATCTACTTCTTTTCTCAGACACCAAATTTACATAGCAAAAATGTTTTTCCGTAGTCTAGAAGTAATCTATCGATGGTAAGCACATGAACCAGAGAGAAAATTTCATGCACTAGAAAGAGCTTTCAGGTCATGAATGGATTCATATCCATTTGAGTTGTGTCAAGATTTGAACCAGAAATAATGTTGCTACCCTTCCAATTAGCCATGAAAAATAATAAATGGAGTCTATACCGGATCAGGATGGGGTACTGGTTGTATTCGCTGTGCCATTTCTACTCAATCAAAATCAAACAAGTCAGTGACGTTATCTTTTAATAATAAATTACAATAACTTCTTGGTCTACAGACAGAAAAATCACTACTCTAAAAACATTCAAGGCTGATTTGTCTCTTTGTCTATATAGTCAGAAGGGGGTAAATGGATGTAGGACAATGATTGTCATGCTATTTACCCAAACGTGCATGAAATTGACCCACATGTAGTTAGCACGCAACACATAGTGGTGTTTGTCAACTAGTGATCACAATTTCATGTCTCATACGACCTCCCTATAGAAAATCACAATGACAGATTATAAGCTGGCCTAGGAAAATGGGGATACAATCCTTACTGCTTGTTAGGGTTCTTCAAATTCAGTAATAGGAGGTATATCAGTCATAAAGTTTTAGAAAATCAGATATAAAGGTGATTGGCTTCTGATCGCGGTTTTTACGGTAACGTAGATCCTAAACCCAACCTCCAATGTAATGAGACTCTAGTCATTTCTAGTCCCTAAGATTAGCCAATGAGAACTACAAGAATCACAAACCTACTAATATTCAGTTTTCAAATTAGAAACATTTAATTTGCACAACTTTTGAGATTTGGACATCTTAGGTAAATGGCTAAGAGACCATATACCTCCATGAATCATTCCCTAAATTGTATCTATGAAGAAGAATATAAGAGAAAAATGCAAGATCATCAGTGATCTGGCCTTGCAGGGTGGCTAGCAAAGCTAACGTTACTACACAGAAACCACAACGATACTAAACAGTATTCCAGAAGAAGCCCACATCAATATAATTATGTTTTTTAGATTTTTTTAGTCAGGAGATGTCCAAACTAACATTTTAAACCCATACTCAAACAGAAAAATAAAATAAAAAAAATAGAAGGAACAACAACTAGACACCACAACGATACTACACAGTACTCTAGAAGAAGCCCACATCAATATAATTATGTTTATATATTTTTTTAGTCATGATATGTCCAAACTAACATTTTAAACTGATACTCAAACAGAAAAAAAAAAGGAGCAGAAGGAACAACAACTAGAACTTAAAATATGGGTAACTAACAGGAAACAGTAGATCTAGGACTTTACCTAGATGTTGTATACACACAAGATTCATAGCCTACAAGAAATTAAAGTTCAAACACATTGGAGCCTTTTAGTTCTGTGTTGAAAGCCTTCTTTTGTGATTGTTCATTGGCATTTAGAACGCTAAATCTGATTCGTTCTAAGGCAGACTTTTCACTTTTTCTAAGGCTATGTTTGACTTGTCTGAGGCACTTTTCGTTGGTCTTTTTTGAGGCTCGGATTTGGTTCCTTGATGCCCATTTCAGTTTTCCTGAGGGCACCATCTGAGGCATAGTTCTATGATTTTTTTCAGCCTCCCTTGACAAGGATCTCTGTGGCTACCTATAGCATCTATTCGGCCTGCTCAACAGATTTTTATCTAAGGCTATTTTTCTCTGCTAATGAGGTAAGTTCAGCCCTCTTCCTGAGGTATCTCTAAGATCAAATTTTGACCACTGAAGAAAAAATATATCCACGCAAACAAGGTAACACTTCTTTGAACTTGAAGTTAATTTTCATGTTGTCTTAGGGAGGGTTCTTCACAGGTTTGTCAGAATTTTTCAAGAATTTTTTCTGAGGAAATTTTTATTACAATTTTGAACCGTAATCAAAGTCGTCTGAGTCTTTTTCATTGTTTTTCTGAGGCTTATTTTGTTGGCATCCAAAAAATTTTGTTGAAGGGAAAGAAGCACCCTCGTTAGGGCTTAATCTAAGGGGTTTTTAGTCAGTTTTCAAAAGATTTTTGTTGAACCACTTCAGTCATTGAATAACAATGTGTTAACTTAAGAAGTTTGTTTGAATCATCTTAAGGAGAGTACAATATGAGCCTTGTGCTATACAAAAAATGTCAAACACTAAAGACATCAGTGACAAAAAGATCCATGAAGAAGGAAATTTGAAGTATATCTAAACCTTTCTGAGGTCTGATCAAGGGTCTATTCAAAGAGCTGATAGAAGTCTATAAGAAGTATACTTGAGTGGACTAAAGATCTAGGCAAGTAATTGAAAGAGAATCGACTTTGAGTCAAGATTTCTTCATTTCCTGTGGTATGATATTTTAGACAAAGAAAGAAGACTTGAGATCTCTCAAAGGCATCTTTAGGCACAACACTTGGCAGTAAGTGGAACTCTTCATATCAAGAATCTTGATGTATAAGACATGTTATGTTCAAATTTTTGAGGCAAGAATTTGTTAGGAGAAGTATACAAGGAACAAACTGTATATATAAGCAGGGACAGAACCAAAGTATTTTTGTCCATTCTATAGCAGAGATAATGACCACTTGTTAAATGTCTTACTAATTGTGTAGACGGTCTAGCTAATTATGCAAGTTGGATACTATTATAATTTACTCATCTGCAATTAGTGAAATATGCTTTATCATTTTTCTTCAGCACTGAAAGCAGAAAACTTCCATAAATTCTAAATCTGGAAAATTTTGTAGAGAAATTGCAAGTCCATTAATATTTTTTTCATTTCATCACCCCATACTATTTTTTGTTGTTTCTTTGGGCTTTTCCTAAATGAGTGTTTTAGTGTGGAAGTGTTGCATTGTTTTCATACAAGAAGATTCTAAAGACCTATCCTTTTAGGACTTGTTGCTTTGTTTGGTAATTTTATCCATTTCAAGCCATTGATTTGGGTTGTTAACGAATCCATATAAATTACCAAGGTAGGACATTTAACAATGTTTTTATAGTGTTGTGGATTGCTTGAAGGTTTTCTTTTTAAGGGTATACTCTTGTTCGGTCATGCATATCACTTTTCATAATCTTGTGGGACTCTTATTCCATGTTCATGTCATTTGGGATATAATTTATGTAGAGTGCAGTGAGGCTTGCCTAGAAATTGCATAGGAATATGAGCCCGTGCTTTAAAGATGTTAATTTCCTTTGTCATCCATATTACTTCAGGCCTATGCCTTTCACCAGATTATGTTTCTGCCCAATTTTATACATCAAAACTACCTGTTATGGTACATGGTTGTCATTTTTTATCTACTATTTCTCAATGTGTATCAAGTCCTAAGGAAGGAAATTCAGTGATTTTTGTAGAATGTTGTGTAACACCTTCCAAAGGTTTTCTATTTTAGGGTTATGGCCTTTTTTTTTAGTTATGCATATTACTTTTCATTTCTATTGGACTCTTATTCAATGTTCTGGTGATCCAGTAGATATTTACTGTAGAAAGCAGCAATGATTTCTTAGATGTTGTGAAGGACTCTTAGTATGTGCTTAAAATATATTAATTGATGCCTTATTTGTATGGTCCTGTTGGGTCATAAAAAGGTATCTTTTGAGCACCCAATTAGCCTACATTAATCATCAATCTGGGAGCGACTTTTTATTTCAAGAGTGTACTATGTCTGAGGCTGCAATGATCTAAGAGCAATGCTGTGAAGATGTAGTACAGAATAAAAAATGCAAAAGTAATGAAAGCTTGTAAAGAAACCTAATTACAGTGACATGAATGGAAATATTAAACTACATCAATCTTGCAAAACATCGATCAGGGATGCAGTAACAGTAACTCTTTCCCTTAGAAATCGATGCAAGATGACCAATCTGGGGACTTGGAAGCAATAACCTCTATCCTCTACAGTTGGAGATCTTAAAGCAATCGAAACGAAAGCATATTCAATGAAAACAACTTAAAAGAAACGAAATCTAGAAAGGAACAGCAGCATGTAACTATAAGTCAACTGTTTGCTAATCGAAGACTATGAATAAATAATGAATAGAAATAGAACAGCAACGTGAAATGAACATCAATTACAATTCTAACATAATCAAGCCACTAGATTTCTATGCTTCAATCCTGTCGACAGCTTCTTACCATGCAACAATCAAGTATAAAAAATTATAAACTAATGGAACAGCAACTCAAATCAGATATAGATCAGCAAAGCTTTATAATAACAACAAGATAATCGAACAGCGAACGTGCTTCTTGTAAAGGATGAAATAGAAATGACTCTGTATTTGATCTAACAATAATAAACCAATTCTGTAATTGAAACTGTTATTGCCTAAATCTACCTCAGGCTGAAAGAAGGCAGAGTTTAGGGTAACATCAAACCATGCTCAGTCTGGTAGCTAGCCCTACCAGATCAGGAGAGGGCTCTCTCAGGGTCAATCTCAGCAACAATAATCAATAGGGCTTGAGATGACTTGAAATAAAATTTTATTTTAGGTTAGGTATATATGTGAAAGAGTTTGATTTGATTTGGGGGTTTTTTTTGGAATCAAAGGGAAAGGCAGATTTTGGGTCCGAGAAATGATCAGTTTTGCAGAGGGCTGAATGGGGCAAGGAAGGAAAATGTTTTGACGCTTCAAAATTGAATGAAATGGATAGATCAGACTGGTGAGGAGTTGAAGAGGGAAAGAGGCATTCAAGAATCCTCTTCAGACAGTTGAAAACATGGAAAATTAAACAAAACTTCAAGGTAGAGCACTACAAATCTAATGGATTCCATCTTTATCACTTGTTTGTTTAATTTGAGAAGAAATAAGAAGGGAATTGATACACCTGAAACTTCAATAAACTTACAATCACAGAGAGAAACACACCATCAAAACATAGAGCCACATGGATCCCAAAGAGTGCTACAAATCCTGGTCTATTCCTTTGCCAAAATGCAGAGATGAAATGTACAATGAAGTGCCAAGCAATCCCAAGAGTCCAACCTATGCTAATGATTGAAAAATCACAAGATATAGAACACAATAACTCATCCCCAACCTCTAGGGGTCAAGCTCACAAGTTTAGGATCTGTTTCAACAAGATCTAAACTAAGAACTGGAAAATAGGCAATGGAACAGCTTGCCTCTATAAGATAGGAAACTGATTCATTCAGTTACATTTCACTTTTTGGTGAATGAATCTACTTGCATGAGTTAAAATGTGCCAAAATTACATCAAAGCCATGGAATTACATCAAGTTACATCAATAGTTTCACATTTGGAGATAAAAAAGTCAAACTGGCCAAAACTAGGCGAAAATCTGAGTTGCTGAGTGAAAAAGGAGCCAAAATTCCCAATGCGTCGCGCCTGAAATCTCTATGCGTCGCGCCACTTTGAGGCTGATTTTGAGGGCCTTCTCGGAGTCCAAATTGAGTGCAGGATATCTCATTGTAAATCCTTCCCTTTCTACTTTCCAACCCAAATGTAATTTATTAATTTGGTTGCCATTTGCCCCTCCAAAAATGAGTTTTCCCAACATTTCTTCCTGTGTGTCCAAAAAGTAGCAGAAAGGCCATTTTTAGGGTGTTTTTGACCCTTTAGGCAACCCAAAACTTGTCAAAATCCTTAGGTAATGGGTAGGCATGCATAAATTTTCATGAAAAATCCATATATGCAAAGTTTTCTTCAAGAGGAGCTGCCAATTATAAGCGCACGCTAAGTGGCGCTACGCGTCGGGCGAAAAAATCTATGTTAAGGCCAAAAAAATCAAAATTGACAAAAAGTTTTCCAAATTTCTTGAAATTTGGGCTGAATGTCCACCATCAAGCACTATGTTGAGCCAAAGAATCTTTGGCCAAAATTTGGATTTTTTCATACTTTTGACGCCGCCTTAATGCCTTCTTGGTGCATGCAACTCAGTTGTAGAGTCATTGTCTCGGTCATAAGAAGTATCCGTCTCCATGATGTCCAAGGTCTATATTGTCTTGAATGAAAATGATAATTTGGTGTCCTTGATTTATTTCCAAATATATGTCAAATGGGAGGGAATATGGAGGAATGGGGTAATGAAAGTGATGGGCTATAATGAAGTGAAATGGGAAATGGGAATGATAGGAAATGAAATGACTTTAGGGATAGGGAGATAGGCTTAGGAATGACTGTAATGATGAGATAATAGTGAGGGGGAGGAAAAAAAAGGTGATGGGAATAGAATGATTGACACCAAAACAAGTTTAAAACCCTAAGGAAGCACTTCTCAATCAAGATAATAGGGTTTAGTTTTGGAATCAAATTTGTATAACCAATATCATAATCAACACCAAGCACGAGTTATGAGAAATAGAGAAGTGGATTTGAATTTCTCAAGCATGGAGCAACCTGCAAAAATTTTATTTTTGGAGAATAATGGCAAAATTTTGATGTTTCAGCCGAATGCGCCGCGCAAGAAACCCAATGCGTAGCGCCACAACCCAATGCGTAGCGCCTTTTTGCAGGAGGCTTTTGGAGGCCTTACCGGTGTCCAAATTGGGTGCAGGATAGCTTTTTGGAAAGCGTATTGAGTATAATTTCCAAAAAAACTGGAATTTTTCAATTTGGAGTTCATTTTCCCTGTCAAAAATCAAATCTCCCAAGACTGGTCAAAATGAGCAAAATGAGGCTGCCTCAAGGCAGAGTGCTGTTGCAGTCAACTTTTGAAGGTCTTCCTCAACTCCAAATTGAGCTCATGATAGCTCATTGGAAATATATTTGTGTCTAGTTATCATTTGACTCATCAAGAAAGTCATTTGGCCAACCAAGCTAGGAGAAATATTGATTTTCCCAAGGTCACTTCAGAGGTGCATCAATTCTCCTGAGGCAACTGTATTTTTGACATTTCTCTAAAACCATGACACCTGTGTAAAAAGTGAAGGAGTTGTTTCTTCCTTGGCCTATTTTGGACAAAAAACTCTCTCATTTTTCAAAAATTCATCTTTTATTGCTCAGAAAAATCATTGGAGTAAAACCTATCCCGATGTGTGGAACAAGGGATTTGTCGAAATGAAGCGAAACAAAGGGGATAAGGGGCTTCTAAATTCTTGAGAAAATTTTGGAAAGTAGGGAGGGATGTTAGGAAGTAGGGGAAAGTGTAATTTCAAAGATTTAGTGAGGGGAAGGGTTCCAAAAGGGAAAAACACAGGCCTAGCCTAGAAAATTGCCAAGTTGTAGCAAGAAACTAGGGTTTGTGCGAAAATGAGGAATTTGGGGGATCTCAGTGATGGGAAGTGTTTAATAAGGTACATTAAGGATAAGGGAAGGTGTATGAACATCAGGATACAATTTTTGCTGATGATTTGACCATCCAAGAGAAATTACCTTCAAAACCCTAGGAGAGGGAAATGAACCTTACCTAGGCACAACTGAAGCATGAACAAGGTGTAAAATGACCCGGTGGAACTTGACATGATGATGAAAACCCTCTGAATGATGGTACACTCAGCTGAATGGTGACATGGACCGACATTTGGACAACTTTGACAGGAGTAAAAGCAAACCCTAGACCTAATACCTAGTGACCAAATTTTACTTGAAGACTCACTAAAATGACAAAATTTGACCTTGACACCTTAAAATCACTTTGTAAGAGCAAGTTTGATCACTGGAGGAAGGCTGCAAAGGCTGACACTAACATTGGCTCCAATGGGGATGGTAGCTCCTTGGAGGTGCCAAGAACTACAGATCTTTGGAAAGCAGACAGTGCCTTCATCCATTGGGCAATGGAATAAAAAACTCAAGCTGAAATGCATGACTGAAAACTGATGACTTGACAACACAAATTGACTCTCACTCAATTAAAAACTGACTCGATACTTAAACACAACCGGAAAACTAGAAAATATGCTCAAAATGGAGCTTATTCATCAAAACCTACTCTAGCTGTTTCATTCATCACCTGATCAAGTGAAATGAAACAACCAATGCAACCAAGTGAGTATTGCAGCTGCTGTTTGGATTCTCCACAAGTGCTCATTTATGAACAACAAGAGAGAAATACTGAAAGGAAACTCCCATGAAAACTTGTGAACAGATCCGTTGAATACTATGGATTCTCTATCCGCCTCCAAAAACACTGCATAAGGATCTTGAAATTCATGCTGCATAAGGATCTCAAAATGCACACTAGGACTTAGCTCATCCAATGGATTACTTCTCTTCTCCTCATACCATGAATGCAAACTTTGATCTGAGCTTTGTGATGAGCTGTGTGACGAGACTCCTGCTAAAAATGACAAAGAGACCGGCTGCCGGATCAAGTCTATATCAGCACACGTTTCAACCTTACATATAGTCAATGGAGAAAGTCTTTGACTGCAAACATCATCCAACACATCAGCTATTGGATCGTGAAAAACTTGAAAAGACTGCTGCAACCCATTTTCTATTGTTTCTGATGAGATTACATGATTTTCTACAAGCTGCTCATTTGAAGATTTACTATGCAATTTACCCTTCAAAAACTGAAATGATTCAAAACAAAATGGTACGGAATCATCTTGTATCATTTGATCATATGTGCCAGCTTCCATGTCTTCATCTGCAACTTGACAATCAATGGCATTCGGGGGCTGCAAATCTGGATATGGGAAGTCTTGAACAAGGTTTTTATTGCCCTCAAGATGGTCCAAATCAAGACTTGTTGACAGTTGATTTCTGATTGCATGGAAGTTTTCTCTGATGAACTGAAACGAATCAAAACAAAAAGGGAAAGATCCTTCACTTACTTCAAAATTTGTTGCACTTTCCTCATCATTGTCATAGCCGATATGCATCGGTTGATCAGTGTACTCGAGCTGCTGAAAGTGAACTTCCTCCTTCCACAAACTAGCTGCTGATTTGTCTGCAAGATTAGCTTCTGTTTGGAGAACATAATCATCATCATACTAATCAAACTGAGGAAAATCATCAGTATAAAACACATCATCAAGCATACATGTCAAATCAACAGATCTCTCTTCTCCAAGATGATCTACAAAACAATCATTATCAGATCTATGACAACTGGGATAAGAAACAAAATGTTTTGGATCAGCAACTTGTTCTTCTTCAATCAGCGAGCCATGGGCTTGAAAATTATACTCATTCCTTGTGGTGATCTTTTGCATCATCTCTTCCACTGCACTTACCAACATGTCAAGCTTTACCTCTAGAGATGTCGATTCCTCCGGATCTATGTTTTTCATCTCTTCTTCTTTCAACCTTGCCCTTCGGATCAACAAATGAGCCTCTACATCTACTGCACTCTTCTGCATCTCTTCAAGTGTTGCAAGATTCCTTTCTCTCAACTGAAACTCCATTTCCGGATCAAAGGCACCCGGGTAGTGCAAGAGAGCAGATCCAGGAGGAGGTCTTATATCAACTGGCATCGAAAAATATACTTTGTTAAATCTGGCAGAAATTTGTTGTACTGTCTCCCTGGCAGTATTTTTAGCTGATTATACTCTTCTATAATCAAGAAAGAGTTTTTTCTGATCACCCACCTGTCGAGGAAAACTTTGACGAACTGCTGGAAATCTGAGATGCTCGCATCAGGTAGGGTTTTGAACCAACTCTTGACTTTGCCTTGCAAAGAAAGAGAAAAAAGCCTAATACTGACATCCTCTTCATCAACTTCAAAAAGGTCAAGAAAATACTCAAAATTTAGAACATGTCTCTCAGCAGTGATATTGTCACATTCACCATCAAACCTCGGCAAGTAAAGATAATAATTTGCAGGGAAAGCATGGAGTATAGGAGGTAAAATCAGAGGCTTGTATCGATTTGGAATTTTACAAGGTATAGGGGTATGTACAAATGCTGCAGAATCAGTCTTGGTCTCTTGAGGCTCATCAGTTTGAAGATGGTCATCACAAGATTCGGAAGAAAGGTCTTGATCAAGCTCAAAAGCATGCAAATCTTTTGCAAGAGTCAAATGCAGGCCGAGGATCTTTTCTCAAATACAATATACTTTGCAAAGCCTTCTTGATATTCTCGAGAAAAGAGAAGAAATAATTTATGACAAAGAACAAAATGTCTTGGATGAAATTCCAACTTGAATACCTGATCTTTCCATATTGTCCTTTCATGTTTCTGCTGTTCAGGTTCATCCTCCAGTGGAGTCCTTGGATCTGATCTCAAAACTAATTTAGAGTTGCCAGGTGAATGATTTCAGCCTTCCGATGTCTGATCGTTTCCCACCATCAACAATCAGATCTGAACTTGATTAGATCTTACTGAGGAAACAAGATGTTCAGTTCATAAACTAGACCGGAGATTGACTGAAGCATCATTCATCTACTTTCGATAATGCAAAGCAAGAGCATTTCGAAGGCTATCTGGCTAACATCAGGCTCTTTCTGTAGTTTATAAAGAAAACAACAAAATTTTCTTCTCCAGTATGGTCGCCACTATGTTATTGCCTAAATCTACCTCAGGCTAAAGGAAGGCAGAGTTCAGGGTAACATCAAACCACGCTTAATTTGGTAGCTAGCCCTACCATATCGGGAGAGGGCTCTCTCCTTGTCAATCTCACAAAAATAATCAATAAGGCTTGAGATGACTTGAAATAAAAGCTGATTTTAGGCTAGGTATATAAGTAAAAGAGTTTGATTTTGATTTTGGGGGTTTTGTTGGAATCAAAGGGAAAGGCAGTTTTGGGTCCGGGGATGAGGCCTAGTTTTTGTAGAGTTCTGAATGGGGCAAGGAAGGCAATTATTTTGATGCTTTGGATTGAATGAACGAATAGCTCAGACAGGTGAGGAGCTGAAGAGGGCAAGAAGCTTACAAGAATCCTCTTCAAACAGATGAAAACATGGAAAATCAAACAAAACTCAAGGCAGAGCAAAGCAATCTAATGAATTCCACCTTTATAACTTGTTTGTTTAATTTGAGAAGAAAGGAGAAGGAAAATGATACACATGAAACATCAGTAAACTTACAATCACAGAGAGAAACACACCATCAAAACATAGAGCCACATGGATCCCAAAGAGTGCTGCAAACCCTGGTCTATTCCTTTGCCAAAATTGCAGAGATGAAATGTACAATGAAGTGCCAAGCAATCCCAAGTGTCCAACCTCTGAAAATGACTGAGAAAATACAAGATATAGACAAGCCTAACTCATCCCCATGCCTCTAGGGGTCGAGCTCACCATTCTAGGAGCTGTTTCAACAAGATATAAACTAAGAACTGGAAAATAGGCAGTGGAACAGCTTGCCTCTATAAGATAGGAAACTGATTCATTCAGTTACATTTCACTTTTTGGTGAATGAATCTACTTGGATGAGTAAAAATGTGCCAAAATTACATCAAAGTCATGAAATTACATCAAGTTACATCAAGAGTCTCACATTTGGAGATAAAAAAGTCAAATTGGCCAAAACTAGGCGAAAATCTGATTTGCTGAGTGAAAAAGGAGCCAAAATTCCCAATGCGCCGCGCCTAAAATCTCTATGAATCGCGCCAATTTGAGGCTCATTTTGAGGGCCTTTTCGGAGTCCAAATTGAGTTCAGGATAGCTCGTTGGAAATATCTTCCTGTCTAATTTCCAACCCAAGTGGAATTTCTGAATTTGGTTGCCATTTTCCCCTCCAGAAAGGAGTTTTCCCAACACTACTTCCTGTGTGTCCAAAAAGTGGCAGAAAGGTCATTTTTAGGGTGTTTTTGACCCTTTAGGAAACCCAAAACTTGTCAAATTCCTTAGGTAATGGGTAGGCATGCATAAAATTTCATGGAAAATCTAGAAATGCAAATTTTTCTTCAAGAGGAGCTGCTAATTATAAGCGCGCGCCAAGTAGCGCGACGCGTCGGGCAGGAAAATCTGTGTTAAGGCCAAAAAATTCAAAATTGACAAAATGTTTCCCAAATTTCTTGAAATTTGGGCTAAATTTCCACCATCAAGCGCTATTTTGGGCCAAAGAAGCTTCGGCCAAAATTTGGAGTCTATCATACCTTTTGCGATGCTTTAACGCCTTCCTTCTTGGTGCATGCAATTCAATTGTAGAGTCACTGTCTCGGTTATAAGAAGTATCTGTCTCCATGAGAATTTGAAAGGTCTGTGTTTTATTGTATGAGAATTTGGCGTTTTTGACTGCATTTCCAAATATGTGTCACATGGGAGGGAATATGGAGGAATGGGGTAATGAAATGATTATAGCTGTACTGATGAAATGAAAATGAAATGGGAATAATAGGAAATGACTATTCTTAGGGATATGAGATAGGTTTAGGTTGTTAAGATGAGATAATAGTGAGGGGAGGAAAAAAAGGTGATAAAAGAGATGATTGACACCAAATAAGTTTAAAACCCCACAAAGCACTTTTAATCAAGATAATAGTAATAGTTTTAATTTCAAAATTTTACATATAACTAATTCCATTATCAAGACCAAATATGTTACATAAAATAGAGTATTTTAATTGAATTGTTTCCACATGGAAACTCGAGAAAATTTAATTTTTGGAGAAGAATGGAAAAATTTTGATGTTTCAGCCCAATGTGTTGCGCAAGTAACCCAATGCGTAGCGCCACAACCCAATGCGTAGCGTCATATTGCAGGAGGCTTTTGGAGGCCTTCCTTGGTGATGGAACTAATAGACAAATTTCGTTGAAGCATGAGTTCAATTTCCTCCAACTCAACCTAATTTTTCAATTTGGAGTTCATTTTCTTTGTCAAAAACCAAATCTCCCAACACTAGTCAAAATGAGCAGAATGAGGCTGCCTCAAGGCAGAGCGCTGTTGCAGTCAACTTTTGAAGGTCTTCCTCAACTCCAAATTGAGTTCATGATAGCTCATTGGAAAGGTATTTCTGTCTAGTTATCATTTGACTCATCATGCAAGTCATTTGGCCAACCATGCTAGGAGAAATCTTGATTTTCCCAAGGTCACTTCAGAGGTGCATTCAATTCTCCTGAGGCAACGGTATTTTTGACATTTCTATAAAACCATGATACCTGTGTAAAAATTGAAAGAGGTTTGTATTCCTTGGCCTAGTTTTAATAAAATTTCATTTTTCTCGCATTCATATTTTTTGTTTTCTTAAAAAATCGCAGAGTGAAACCCATCCCGACAGAATATGGATTTGCTTAAATGAAGCGAAACAATTTCGATATGTGGGATTCTAAATTCTTGAGAAAATTTTGGGAAGTAGGGAGGGATGTTAGGAAGTAGGGGAAAGTGGAATTTAAGAGATTGAGTGAGGGGAAGGGGTCCAAAAGGGAAAAACACAGGCCTAGCCTAGAAAATTGCCAAGTTGTAGCAAGAAACTAGGGTTTGTGCGAAAATGAGGAATTTGGGGGATCTCAGTGATGGTAAGTGTTTAATAAGGTACATTAAGGATAGGGGAAGGTGTATGAACATCAGGATAGAATTTTGTTGATGATTTGACCATCCAAGAGAAACTACCTTCAAAACCCTAGGAGAGGGAAATGAACCTTAACTAGGCACAACTGAAGCATGAACAAGGTGTAAAATGACCCAGTGGAACTTGAAATGATGATGAAAACCCTCTAAATTATGGTACACTTAGCTGAATTATGACATGGACCGACATTTGGACAATCTTGGAGTAGTGAAAACAAACCCCAGACCTAATACCTAGTGACCAAATTTTACTTGAAGACTCGCTAAAATGACAAAATTTGACCTTAACACCTTAAAATCACTTCTCAGAATAAATATTTTTGATCACCGAGTAATGTTTTAAAGACTCCATACTTTCATGAGGGCCCTATGATGAAGAAGCACCTCTTGATTTTCCAAAATATTTTGTCACTTGCTCAGAAACCTTAAAAAACAATTCGCTACGAAAACAAGGCAGTTTCGTAGCATGCTTTTGTAGTGTCCAAAAATGACCTTTGTAATCAAAATTTCTGCTTCTTCCCTCTTGCATTGTGTTCATCATGCCCTGAAAAATATTCCATATCATTTACACCGCTTGAAATCTTCCCAAAATGGTTTTAAATACAAAAATAAATCTACAAGTTGTTTCGTAGCGTTTTCCTGGCTTCAAGCCTAGGAAACACTACGAAACTGCTGAAAACTGTGTTTTTTCCAGATTTTTGCCTTGTTTCAAAAAGGAACCTTCCAGCTGTAAAAATTTGATTTTCAACATGCCATTGACCTTTCAAAACATAAACCAACTCAACCTAAGAGTATTAAGGTGTTTCTTCCTCAAAAAACATCCTTTTCACCTTTAGCAAGTTTTTTCATCACTAAAATGACTTTTTTTTTCTTCTGAAAACATAGGGTTCAGAGATGAGATATTTTCTTCATATCCTTGATTTATATTAAAAAAATGAAGGAAATTTTTTTAGGTAATTATGTCTTGAAGTAAAACCTCTCTTTGTTTTTTGAAACACATCTCCAACTTTCCATAATCTGCATTCTAAAAACATGTATAAAATAGGAAAATTCTACATTATGAAAATAGGGCTGAAAGACATCTTTGTATCTCCAAATTTGTAGCACCTTTGAGAAAAGTGAAAGAGGTTATTGTTATTGGATATGTTATTTAAAATAACCTCTCTAATGTGTTTAAAATACCTTTCAGTTTTCCTAGAAACTGCCCTTTAAGTTGACTGCTCAAAGTCAGAAAACAGAGAAATGCTTCATATTTGCTACAAAACTTTCAGCAGTTTCGTCGCATTTTCTGCCTATTTTACACTGAATTCACTACGAAAGTAGGGATTATTAGCTAAAATGATCTTTTTGGAGTTGTAAGCTTGAGAAATGAAATATGTTAGCAAATGATGACTTATGGAACATGATGTGACCTATATGGAGGTGGTTTTGAGATGAAATGAGGGTGGTCTTGAAACTTACGATAGGTTAAATATGAAAAAATGAAATTTCCTATGCCAACTTGAAAAAACTTTAATGAGACCTTACCCTTGTGAAGGAGTGAAATTTATGACCATGTCAAGTAACGACTCACAAAATTATAAGTGATAACACCCTAACTGAACATTTAGGTGATCCATCAAAAGTAGATAGAAAGAATCTACCCACATCATGTTGCTTGAACCTTGTGATTATATCATGGTTGCTAGGTTTTCTATCCTCCTTGATCCTTCAAAACCCTTGGAAGTTTATATGATCTCTAAATCTCCAAGTTTGAGATTTATACTCTTGAACATAGTCACCAAGAGTCTCCTCCTTTGGTACATCTCCTTCCTCCATCTCTCTTGCTATGCCCCTAGGCATGGTGCCATGTTGTAGATATGATGGTGTAGTTGAATTCTCACACCCATAATGTGAAAATATGTAGCTTTATTCACGTGCAAGCCCTCTTGGGGAATCTCTCCATCTCTCCATTCTCATCTCTTTGATGTCTCTGCTAATGCACTGCATAGTTTGAAGAAGAAGTTTTGAGAACTACTTCCCTCCTGAAAATGAATTTTTGCCTTCATCTCTTCTGCAGACCCTCTCCTTCCTATGAGAAGCTTCCTTAGATGAAATAATGGCTGAAGTACATAGGTTGGGTCAAGATTATGCTTTGATAGCATGGTAATATTCCCAAATGGTAAAAGCAGGAATAAAGTGCATAAAAATGGAAATATGTAGAAATATAATAGATCAAAACATGAGACACTAGTAGATCCATTCCATTATGAATATAACAACAAGATAGGTACAATATATTGAGGAAAAGATGAATCAAGTTGGGCAAAAAAGCCTCCCATGAAAGCATACACCTAGATCCAAGATGCTGTTAATACATGAAGTACATGAATGCAGAAAAATGCGATGTCTAAGAGAGAATAGTAGTTGAAAGATATAAAAATATATTGCTGCTGATATAATGCTCCAAAAATGCCAAGGCTAGAGATCCATGCTCCAAAACAGGATTCCAAGACAACCCAGAAAAGGTTTTTGGAAATACACACTATAAAAAATATAACAGATTTGGCCGTAGGGCTGAATAATCTTTGAAAATAAATCACTGATGGGAGATGGATGATCTGATATAAAAGATGGCTGATCATCCTCCAAAATATCTCCTAAACGAAGGGCTGATCCCCACACAAGAACCCAAAATAATCAAAATAGGGCAATAAACCCACTGCTGCAGCTGCTCTTCAAAATAATGTAGTCCTTGCAGGAAACTGCACTGTATCTAATGACTGCTACTTGGCTTGGTTCAAAAATATGTAACGAATCCTTGAGAACTTCCTTACAAGCCTTCGGATGAAAGGATGATCCCTCCAATGGAAAACTAGCTCATAAAATGGAGATTTCTCTCCTCCACTGCTGCACCCCTGCAACACAACCCAACTCTAAATAGAAATACGTTGTACATGAGACTGAAGCTTGGCCAAATTCCTCATTGTGGAAGTATAGTGAAAATTCCTCCAAGAGATTCTCAATGGAAGAGGTGGGATTCTCGATCAGGAACACCCTTTGCTAAATAGAACATGCAATGTTAGCTAAATAACTGAAGAAAGCTATATGTATAAACATACCATATATCAAAATATCAAATACATCAAGATGAATAATATGGCTTCCATCCTCTTCCTTTTATAAGATATGAGCTTCCAAACCGTAAGCCCCATCCATTAATGACACTACTTCCATGCAATGCGTCTCCATATAAAGCTGCGCTGTCCCTCCATTAATGTTCACTCCTCCATGAAAACGTTGTTGATTTGTTCAAAGTTGACCCAGTCCACATGTTTTAGCCCCTGTTCACACCTTAGGGTGATTTATTGAGCTAGAAAGATGATTGAATTTCACATGAGAAGTGGTTTTATTCACAATAAAGAGATTTATGGGTCTCCCTACCCACTTATTCAGCTATCTAAGTGACAAAACAAAACTTTAATATTTCAATTAGCTATAGGCTAATTTAGAAATATTAAAAAATACTGACATGACAATATTTAGATATTAAAACCCACTGAAAAACCTTATGGAGCAGGGGGAGGTGATGATGAAGTTGAAGATGATGGACAACTAAACATCTTGATTTATTCTAGAGCTGCTTCTCTTGTAAGAAAATCCACTAAGCAAATATCTTTTCCCTTTTTAATTAAATTTCAAAGTCGAATCCATCCAACCATAGGCTCCATATTAGTATCCTATTGTTGACTTGTTCTAACAATATTCTATTTCTAAGCATCCCATTCGTATGTTTCAGGTCTGTTTTTATAATGAATCTTACTGGATTTAAGAATAACTTGAATCTTTTGATTCAATTTTTGACAGCAAGAATTTCTTTATGAGAAGATGGATACCTGAGTTCAGTGTCATTGCAACATCCTAATGCATATGGGAAAAATACTTCCCTTCTTGCATGTTTTTGCATCAAAACCCCTGCCCATACTTCATTGGATGCATTTGTTTCTAAATTGTAAGGCAATTCATGTCTTGGAAGAACCAGACTTGGAAAAATTTGGACCTTTTGTTTGATATTTTGAATTGCAGTCATCATAGATGGGAACCATTCTATTCCTTTGATCCTCTTCTGTAGGACCTTGACATCTTTGGCTTGATTTTCATAAAACCGTCGAATGTAATTGAGGCTTCCTCAGAACCTCTGCAATTTTCTGTGATCATAAATGGCATCTGGAAATTATGTTAAAGCTTTCATCACATGTTCTTGTAATTCAACTTTGCCTTGGAATAGGATTAGTCATAAATATTCAATTCTAGTTTTTGCAAACTCAAGCTTAAGCTTACTGAGGACTAGCCCATGTTTAAAAATCCTATGGTGAACTATCTCTAAGTGTTTTCTATGTTCTTTTAAATCAAAAGAACAGATTAATAAATCATCAATATAAACAATAACACATTTGAAATCTCCAAAAAGTGTTCCATCCTTTTCAGAAATTCAAAGGGTGCATTCTTCAATCCAAATGACATTACTCGCCATTGGAACTGTCTGTGTGGCACCACAAAACTAGTCTTGTATATGTCAGATAGTTTGATCCCTATCTGCCAGAATCTGCTCTTAAGGTCAAATTTGTTGAACACCTTATTATTGCTGATTTTCTGAAATAAAGATTCTTTAGATGGAAGTGGATACCTGTTAGGTAGCAAGGAATCATTTAATGCTTTGTAGTTGATCACCATCCGAGGTTTACCTCTCTATTGTTCTAAATGCTTGTTGAAATAAAATGCCGGGAAATCCCAAGGGATTTTAATTGGTTCGATCAACTTTCATTCTAACAGTTTAAAAATCTCTATTTTACGGAGTTCAAGATTTGGTGGGGAAATCTGGTTTGCTGATGACTTCTAAGGTGTTCCAGAGTAATTTTCTTTATAGGGAAGATCCACAAAGTATTGTTCCCTTTGCTAAAATGAATTGGGTGCATCTACTGTACATTCTGCGTCAATTTTCTCTTTTATTTCTCTGATGTATTTTGGCCCTTGGATTTCAACATTTTTGATTAGTTTCTTGATCTTTTGCTAGTTTTTCAAGAGAAAATTCAACTATATCTGGGACACGGTCTACAATTCTATTACATAGATAGACTTACTTGGAATTTTTATATTTGTTCCTTCTATGTTGAGGAAAATGTGGTTTGCTTCTACAATAAGAGGAAGATGTCTTCTTACAAAATCTTGACCCGCAAAAATATCACTTCATTTATCAAAACTGTACAAATTTAGAGAAGCAGGAATTCCATCAAGAATAATTGGGAAATCGGGAGCCATAGCTCTGATAGTCATTAATGTCTTATTTACGGCTCTAAACTGCAAGTTTTTGGGTTTCCAATAATATTCAGGAATCGTACTATTGTTTGTAAAGGAATTCATAGCTCCTGTGTCTAGTTGTGCATCCAAAGAATATTATTTAAAACCACTAACCTTGACATCTATTCTAATAATAATCCTATCTTCAAATCCCTTCATCTGGAGAATATATGTGCTTGTTTCTGGCTGATGATCTTTTAGTATGCATTGTAATGCTTGCTGCTCTAGTTCATGATCTTCTTCTCCTATGAGCACATATTCAAATTCTTTTATCACCATTGAATCTTTTAGTTCTGAAAGTTGTTTTTGTTTTTCAGCTAATTCCTTCTAGTTAGCTCTCACACTGGTTATAATTTCTTTAACCATGCCTATTTTTTCTTCAATGGCGGTTTTTAAGTGAAATATTTATTCTTGTAGTTTGTTGGCCTGGTCTGTTTCTTGTTCTTCTTCTAAGAGATTCTTAATGATGGGAGTAACTTTCTTAAACCCATAGGATTTTCTATTATGAAGAAAGCTTACTTCTTCTATGCTTAGGGTAGATCTATGGGGAAACTGCTTCCTGGGTGGAATGATAGATGAGGGCATATTGGAAATCTATGCAGATGTGGTAGGAGTTTCATTTGGATAATAGGTGCCAAGGTTTACCATGCTTGGCTGCGTGATTTTGGCAAGTTTCCGCTGGAGGGTTGAGAGGCGTTCTATGAGACAGTGTCAGACGGCGAAATATCTTGGTGTGAGGGAAGAAATACGAGATTCTAAAGATACAATTTCAAACGTAGGTCTGTAGTATTTTCTAAATGAAAAATCTTGACATCTGAAATGAATTCAAGATCTAAGTTGGATTCAGAGAAGGATGAGTCTTCATGATGTGGATATGGTGGGTTTGACTCATCTAAATCTGTGACTGAAAATCATTCTTCGTTTTGTGGGGGATGATCTACTTGCTCATGTTCAGCTGGATCATAAATAATAGAAAAATGTCAAACAATTTATTTTGGAAACGAGTTTTACCCTTCAAAGGAAATTTGCTAGCCCAATGACCTAGCTTCATGCAAATGAAACTGGTTCCTGATTGTTCTCTTTGGGCGCCTTCTTGCCTTCTCTTGAAGTATCATTTTCTTGGTCTTTGAAACCTTTGTCTTCTAGGGTAAAACCTTTTGGGTTGGATATTCTTTGTGCATTTTTACATTGGAAATCACTTCCACATTTTCTTTGCTAGCATTCTTCTTTTTTCTTTTGCAGCCAAAATGATAAGTTTCAGCATAGATATCACATACACTTGCATTGAAACCAAGTTGTTTCTTTACTGATTTGGTTGTCTTTTTTCAGATGCATTATTTTTATAAATTAAATACAATTTGTTCATGGAGTCCTACAAGAGAATTATTTTCAATATCTATATTTTCAGCTTCAAATATAACCCTGATAAGATCTGGGATTCTGCCAGGCATTGCAGACAAATATTTTATCAAATAAGTTGTATTCTGTGGGTCTCTTGCCTTATACAGAAGATCCTGCATTGTGTAGAAAAAATCAGGAAGTCATTTTATATCACAAAGTCTTTGGCTCATGAACATATCTACATAATGATGGCCATCAAGCTTAATTTCTCCATAAAATTCATGGAGAACTGCCCTGATAAGTTCAACGACTGCCTTATCACTATTCATAATGTTGATTTTTTCAGATTCATTCCTTCCAGAACACCATAATTCTAAGTTACATTGGAAAATTGAAGTTATTCTTTAATCTAATTCTGACCATGAGACTCTGTTTTTGTGAATGGAATTTTGAGTGCTTGCCGATGCACTCCAATAAAGGATTGCCATGAGGATTTCATTTTTAGATTTGCAGTTCAGATTTGTCATTGAAGCTTGATCGATGTTAGCTAGGCTAAGAGTAGGGAACTCATCAGTGTTTGAAGGATCATATGGAGTTTTTCCAGGAGAACCATACTTGGCATTACACCATTTTTCCCATGCAGATTCAAAAGGTTGGTTTGGTTTATCGCTATCTTCACTCTTGGGTCTTTTGCTGGATCCTTCTCCTTCTTCTTTTACCATTTTTATTTCTGCTTTGTTCTGTGGAGGCAGATCAAATACTGGGATCTGCGATTGAACTAGAGCCAATTTTTCTCTAGAAAATTAAATAACATTTTCAAATTAAAAAATTCTAGGATTATGTACAGAGAACTGTTTGAGTAGTAGTGGTGTATTTTTCTCCTTCAGGTTCCTTTCTTCTACCTAGAATGTCTGGTTATAAACTTTTCTAAATCAATATTTTCTTTTTCCATACTCAACTTTGAATCTACTACTACTTCCATAATTTTCTCTAGCTTCATATTTACATCTTTTAACTTATCAAAATGCTCATAATATTTTTTACTCAAACCATCTAAACTAGAATGGAGTCTTGACACATGGGATTGTAATTTAAGCACTTCTTGTGATAGGTCATCTAGATTATGTGCTACACATGTTAGCTGATAATTTTTATAGTTTTGAAGCTGTATAATGTATTGGGGCTTCTCATCCAACAATTTCCTATATTTTAGTAAATCCACATCAACTACAACATTGCAATCTTTAAATTTTTGTGTAAAATTTATAGGAGCAAGTCTCCTTTCTGGGAGTATACGCTTCTCTAGATCATCCCCTGATTTTTCTCTAGGTAGTGTGTATCTCATGAAATTAATGTCTCTTGGAGAGGAAATACGTAGACATTCCTAACGTTCTGCATGTTGGCCTAAATGTTCCTCTTTCAAGATAGACTGAGGTCTGTGAAAGACTTGAAATATTTTATCAGAACTTGGACTTCTAGAGGCAATACATAATTTACATTGGGAGGAGGATCCGTACTTGTGTTTTTCTAGATGCCTACTAAGGTCTAAATTATTATGGGTTCTGAGAGAGTGACTTGTAACAGGGATTTTAGGTACTGTAGTGTCATTCCTCAGTCTAATGACTAGTCATCTACTTGACTTAGAAGTAGACAATATTTTAGGTTATGGAGTCGGAAAATACCATGGAGATAATGGATGGTATTCTGCAGTCCACTCATCAAGAATTGTCAATTGGGAAAACCCTATTGTGATAGGAGTGACATTACCAGGTCTAACCACCACTCTTTTTGTTGTTTCTCTCAGAGTAAGCTGAGGATTGAGATTTGGGAGAGTTGTGGGGACAAATATTAAACAAAAAGTGAAATGTAACTGGGAAATGTTAGACTGTCCAGACATATGAAAGCCAAAAAAATGAATGTAGGCTTGAAGCAATTCATTAATATGGGGGCCAAATAATGAAACTTGGTATTGTGGGATGATAGATGACTAAACTGGACCATTGTGCAAAGGGGGCTCAAAACCGCATCAGTGAATTGATTATGGCATGAGTCAATTACACAAGCTAAGCAAGACACATTTAAACCAGGTCTGATAAGAGGATTAACACCAAATTGTATCAGTCCAAGATGCACATACTTATAACCTTGTTCTGGTGCCCATTGGACATCTTCTAGTTTTATGATAGGTATCTGATACATAGGCTGGTTAATATTTATAGGTACAATTATAGAGGCATATCTAATAAGATTGGATGCACGAAAATTAAACATTGGAAAGTCATAGATCTTACTGGGAAATATCTGAGGAAGCTTCCAATTAGGATTGGGGGTAAATTCCTTGATAACCACCCCAATATCATACAAGGGTTCAGACTGTGACTTGTTTAATATCCTTCCAATCCAATTAATTTTCTTTGGGGCTTTCATATCAACAGAGAAATAAAAAATACTTAAGGCCATTTCTTACTGGAATTCACTATCGAGTAATGCATAAGCAGGTAAGGAAAATAAATATGTGAAGGTAAAATACTATGCACCTGATGAATGGGACTCCTTCGGACTTACACCACCATCCTTTGGCTTCAATTATCCATAAACACAGTCCAACAACAAACTTTGCGGCAACAAGCTCTTATATCACGTCGTCACACTACTGACCCCATCTTGCTTTCTATACTTATAGTTAATATGGCTTAAAGGATGTCCAATGGGCAGTAGAACAAGGTTATAAGTATGTGCATCTTGGACTAATAAAATTTGGTGTTAATATTCTTGTCAGACCTGGTTTAAATGTGTATTTCTTAGCTTGTGTAATTGACTCATGCCATAACCAATTCACTGATGCTCTACTGGGTGGTTTTGAGGCCCCTTTTCACAATGGTCCATTTTGGTCATCTATCATCCCACGACACCAAGTTTCATTAACTGACCCCCATATTAATAAACTACTTCAAGCCTACATCCATTTTTATAGCTTTGATATGTCTGGGTAGTCTATTATTGCCTAGTTATATTCCACCGTTTGTTTAAGATTTGTCTCCACAACTCTCCCAACTCTCAATCCTTAGCCTAATCAGAGAGCAACAACACAAGGAGTGGTGGTTGGACCTGGTAATGTCACTCCTATCACAATAGGATTTTCCCAATTAATAATTCCTTATGAGTGGACTGCATAATACCATCAATTGTCTCAAAGGTATTTTCTGAATCTAGAACCTAAAAGATTGTCTAATTTTTAGTAAAGTAGAGGAATAGTAATTCGACTAAGGAATTGCACTGCAGTACCAAAAATCCATGTTAGAAGTCACTCTCTCAGAAGCCATGATACTTCAGACCTCAGTAGGCATCTGGAAAAACACAAGTAAAGATCATCCTCTCAATGCAAATTCTGTATTGCCTCTAGAAGTCCAATTTCGATAAAAAAAAATTCAAGTCTTTCACAGACCTCATTCTATCTTAAAGAGGAACATTTAGGCAAACATGCAGAATTTCAGGAATTTCTACGTATTTCCTCTCTAAGAGACATTAAGTTCATGAGATACGCAATACCTAGAGAAAATGTGGGGGATGATCTAGAGAAGCATATACTCCTAGAAAGGAGACTTGCTCCTGGAAATTTTGTACAAAAATTTAAAGATGGGAATGTTGTAGCTGATGTGGATTTCCTACAATATAGGAAATTATTGGATGAGAAGCCCCAAGACATTATATGGCTTCATAACTATAACAATTATCAGCTAACATGTGTAGCACAGAATCTATATGACCTATCACAAGAAGTGTTTAAAGTACAATTCCATGTGTCAGGACTCCATTCTAGTTTAGATGATTTGAGTAAAAAATCTTATGCGAATTTTAATAAGTTAAAAGATGTAAATATGAAGCTAGAGAAAATTATGGAAGTAGTAGTAGATTTAAAGTTGAGTCTAGAAAAATAAAATCCTGATTTAGAAGAAGCACTTACTGCAAAAAAAGTTTATAGCCAGACATTCTAGCTAGAAGAAAGGAACTCGAAGGAGAAAATTACTCCATTACTACTCAAACAGTTTTCTGAACATATCCTGAAATTTTTCAAATTTTCAATTTTATTTCATTTGCTAGAGAAAAATTAGCTCTAGTTAAATCATAGATCCCAATATTTGATTTTCCACCAAAAAACAGAGCAAAAATAAAAATGGTAAAAGAGGAATGAGAAGGATCCAACAAAAAACCCAGGAGTGCAGATAGAGATAGACCAAACGAACCTTTCGAACCTGCATGGGAAAAATGGTGTAATGCCAAGTATGGTTCTCTTGGAAAAAATCCATATGATCCTTCAAACATTGATGAGTTCCCTACTCCTAGCCTAGCTAACATCGATCAAGCTCCAATGACAAATCTGAACTGAAAATCTAAAAATGAAATCCTCATGATAATCCATACTTGGAGTGCATGGGCAAGCACTCAAGAGTCCATTTGTAGAAACATAGTCTCATTGTCAGAATTAGCTTTAAGGATAACTTGGGGTTTCCAAGGTAACTTAGAATTATGGTGGTCTACAATGAATGAACCTGACAAACTCAGTATTATGAATAGTGATAAGCCAGTCGCTGAACTTGTCAGGGTAGTTCTCCATGAGTTTTATGGAGAAATTAAGGTTGATGGCCATCATTATGTAGATGTGTTCATGAGCCAAAGAATTTTCCATATAGAAGAAATTCCTGAGTTTTTTTTCACAATGCAGGATCTTCTTTATAAGGAAAGAGACCCACAAAATACAACTTATTTGAGAAAATATTTGTCTGCAATGCCTGGAAGAATCCCAGATATTTTCAGGGCTATATTTGTAGCTTAAAGTATATATATTGAAAATATTTCTCTTGCAGGACTCCATGAACAAATTGTATTTACTCTGCAAAAAGAATGCCTCCAAAAAAATATAGCCAAATCAACAAAAAACAACTTGGTTTCAATGCAAGTGTATGTGATATCTATGCTAAAACTTATCATTTTGGCTGCAAAAGAAAAAATAAGAATGATAGAAAAGGATAATGTGGAAGTGATTGCAAATGTAAAAAATTCACAAAGAAAAGCCATATCAGAAGGTTTTACCCTAGAAGACAAAGGTTTAAAATACCAATAAAATGATATTTCAAGAGAAGGCAAGAAGTTGCCCAAAGAGCACAATCAACAACCTATTTCATTTGCAAGAAGCTAGGTCATTGGGCTAGAAAATGTACTTTGAAGGGTAAAACTCATTTCCAAAATAAATTGTTTGACATTTTTTCTAATATTTATGATCTGACTGAATGGGAGCAAGTAGATCAGACCCCACAAAATGAAGAATATTTTTTAGTCACAAATTCAGATGAGTCAAACCCACCATATCCACATCTTGAAGACTCATCTTGATTTGAATCCACCTTAGATATTGACTTCATTTTAGATGTCAATATGTTTCATTTATAAAATCCTACAAACCTACGCTATGAAATTGCATCTTTACAATCTCGTATTTATTCCCTCAAACCAGGATATTTCGCCATCCAACACCTCACATAATTCCTCTCAACCCTCCAGCGTCAACTTGCCAAAATCACACAGCTAAGCGTGGTAAATATTGGTGCCTATTATCCAAGTGAATCTCCTACCACATCTGCACAGATTTCCAATACATCCTCATCTATCATTCCACCCAAGAAGTAGTTTCTTCGCATATCTACCATAAGCAAAGAAGAAGTAATATTTCTTCATCATAGAAAACCCTATGGGTTTAAGAATTATACTCCCATCATTTAGAATCTCTCAGACGAAGAATAAGAAACAGACCAGACCAACAAAATACAAGAAGAAATATTGCACCTAGAAAACACCATTGAAGAAAGTAGAGGCCTAGTTAAAGAAATTATAACATGTATGAGAGATGACCAGAAGGAATTAGCTGAAAAACAAAAACAACTTGCAAAACTAAAAGATTCAATGATGATAGAAGAATTTGAAGATGTGCTCATAGGAGAAGAACATCATGACCACGAGAAGCAAGCATTACAATGCATACCAAAATATTACCAACCAGAACAAGGTACATATATTCTCTAGACGAAGGTATTTGAAGATAGGATTATTATTGGAATAGATGTCAAGGTTAGTGGTTATAAATAATATTCTTTGGATGCACAACTAGACACAGGAGCTATGAATTCTTGTTCAAAGCATAGTGTCATTCTTGAATATTATTGGCAACCCACAAGCTTGCAGTTCAGAGCTGTAAATAAGACGTTAATGACTATCAAAGCTATGGTCCCCAATTTCCCAATTATTCTTGATGACAATCCTACTAATGTAAATTTGTACATTTTTGATACAGGAGGTGATATTTTGTTGGGTCAAGATTTTCTAAGAAGACATTTTCCTTCATTTGTAGAAGCAAACCACATTTTCCTCAAAATCCAAGGAAGAACTATAAAAATTCCAAATAAGTCTAGCTATGTAAATAGAATTGTAGACCCTGTCCCAGATATAGTTGAATTTTCTCTTGAAAAACTAGCAAAGTTCAACAAAGTCATTAGAAATGATGAAATCCAGGGGCCAAAATACATCAGAGAAATAAAAGAGAAAATTGAAGCAGAATGTAAAATAGATGCACCCAATGAATTTTGGAAAAGGGAATAATACTTTGTGAATATTCCGTACAAATAAAATTACTCTGGAACATCTTAGAAGTCATTAGCAAACTAGATGTCCCCACCAGAGATCAAACTTTGTAAAAAAGTGATCGCAGAACTGTTAGAAGGAAAGTTGATCTAACCAAGCAGAAGCTCTTGGGCTTGTCTAGCATTTTATGTCAAAAAGCATTCAAAACAAAAGAGAGGTAAACCTTAGATGGTGATCAAATATAGAACATTAAATGATTCATTTTTGCCTATCAGGTATCCATTGCCATCTAAAGAAGCTTTATTTCAGAGAATCGACAATAATGATGTGTTAAGAAAATTTGACTTTAAGAGCGGATTCTGGCAGATAGGGATCAAACCATTTGACAGATACAAGATTGGTTTTATGGTGCCACACATATAGTTCCAATGACGAGTAATTCCATTTGGAATGAAGAATGCAGCCTCTGATTTTTAGAAAATGATGGAAGACATTTTTCGAGATTTGAAATTTTTTATTTTTTATATTGATGATTTACTAATCTGTTCTTTTGATTTAAAAGAACACAAAAAGCACTTGGAGAGAGTTCACCACGGGATTTTTAAACATGGGCTAGTCCTCAGTAAGCCTAAGCTTGAGTTTTAAAAAGCCAGAATTGAATATTTAGGACTAATCCTATTCCAAGGAAAAGTTGAATTACAAGAACATGTGTTGAAAGCTTTAATAGAATTTCTAGATTCCATTTATGATCGCAGGAAATTGCAGAGGTTCTTGGGAAGCCTTAATTACATTCGAAAGTTTTATGAAAATCAAGCCAAAGATGTCAAGGTCCTACAGAAGAGGCTCAAAGGAATCGAATGGTCCCCATCTATAACAAATGCAGTTCAAATTATCAAACAAATGGTCCAAAATTTTCCAAGTCTGGTTCTTCCAAGACATGAATTGCCTTACATTTTAGAAACAAATGCATCTAATGAAGTATGGGTAAGATTTTTGATGCAAAAACATGCAAGAAGGGAAGAATTTTTCTCATATGCATAAGGATGTTTCAATGACATTGAACTTAGGTATCCATCTTCTCATAAAGAAATTCTTGCTGTAAAAAATGGAACCAAAAGATTCAAGTTATTCCTAAAGCTAGTAAGATTCATTATAAGAACATACCTGAAACATATGGCTGGGATGCTTAGAAACGGAATATTGTTAGAAAAAGGAAACGATAGGATACTAAGATGGAGCCTATGGTTGGATGGATTCAACTTTGAAATTTAATATAAAAAGGGAAAATATAATTGCTTTGCAGATTTTCGTACAAGAGAAGCAACTCCAAAAGAAATCAAGATGTTTAGTTGTCCATCATCTTCAACTTCATCATCACCTCCCCCTGCTCTAGAGGGTTTTAATATGTTAATATTGTCATATGTCATTTTGCTTTAAGTGTCTCATAGATAGGGTCAAGGAGAGTCCTGCATATGAGTTCATTCTTGAAAAATGGATTAATAGTAGCCATAGTAATGTAAGCAATCTTATGTGTTTTATAGAGTCGCCCAAAATTTTTCAAGGGGCCATTAGATTTGCACCTTTTGCACGACAAAGATATATTTGTTTGTATGATCCATGGTTGAGCTATGCAGACTATTCTAATATACTGATATACACAAAATATGAAAAATATTTTGTCTGATGTTCGAATGTAGCTCTATGAGTAATCCCTACAACCATTGGTCACCTTGGTTCAAAATAATGCTACATGACTGGTGCCCAAGGGAAGGAATATTTTGGACCATTAGAAAAAATGAATTTATTGATTACCTCCAAGAATACATCAGAACAACAGCTTAGTCTGAGGCATGGTTTTTCTTCTAGATAGAACACTTTTTCAGCACGCTTAAACTACATAGTATTCAGCCACCAAAGAAACCCATCTATAAGGAAATATCTCAATTCTTTGGGTCACTTTGTAATCCTGTAGATGAGAGAGTACCTAACATGTATGGATCTCCTTTATTTTCGTGCTATAATATCATACCACTTCATGCAGAAGCACATTTGTCACCAAGTTGGCAACATTTGTATTACTCAAGTGACAGTGATAATTATGGGTATCCAAGTGACTGACAGGATCTTTGTAAAGAAGCATGTTGATTTGTATTTCATGTCTAGTCACCTGATAGTGAGTGTGACTGGTATCGTGGGATTCTGATAAAATATCCACTATGTAAATCTTTGGAGAGTTTAAAATGATTAAGTGGAGGAGTCTTTCCTCCAAAGTAAGATCTTAGGTTAACTTTCCGGACGAATATCTGAAACTTGGAGCACTTCCCTGACTTTTGGTGGGATTTGACCCAAATTTGAGAGAATCTATGGAAAATTTACGTTCGAGATCTAGAGTTTGTACATTTTATGCAGACAGGTCATATTTCAAGAAGATGCTTGAGGCTCTCTCCAAATCCTATAAATAAGGAAGATGTATTGTCATTAGGGGCATTCAAGTCTGTGTGTTTATTCTGATTTTTCTCCCTCTCTCTGAAGCTCTGTGTCATTCTGTCTTTAAGTTTGAGTTCGACGAGCTTGTGAATGTGCACTTAATGCAGTTGTGAACATAAAGTGGAGGGACTCTTTGGGAGTATTGAGTCTGAGACTTTGTTAAGGTTGATCTGTGCCTCTGAGTCTGTAAAAAGTCTATATTTTGGTATTAGAGCCAAAAAAAGGCTGCATTGTAATAGACCGAGTCTATGATGAGCCAGGAAGCCTTCGACCTCTAAAAAATGTTAGCTTTTGCTTTCCCGTTTCAGTCTGGTTGATAAATGCTCATATAATCAATCTCTGTATTTATAATGTGTGTGATGTAATATGTGTTATCAGTCAATAAAATTGTGCTTTATCATTCTGTGTGTTGTTTCTATTATTTGAGTAAGCACTTTGAGCCATATTAACTATCAGTATAGCAAGCAAGATGTGGTCAGTAATGTGAAGAGGTGATATAAGAGCTGTAAAACAAAAATTTGTAATTTTCTTTTTCTTTTTCTGTTTCATTAATTATTTTTTTTAATTTTTAATTTTTAATTTTTTTAAATTAGTTTATTTATTATTAATATATATATATATATATATATATATATATATATATATATATATATATATATATATATATATATATATATATATATATATATATATATATATATATATATATATATATATATAAAATAAATTTTTAATTTAAAAATGTATTTTTTACTAATTTTATTTTGTTTGAAATTTTTTTATTTTTTTAGTTAGAAAAAAATATGTTTTTATTCTTTGAAAATGTTTTTTCATATATATATATATATATATATATATATATTTATTTATTAATTTAAATTTTCTTTTTAAATTTTTAATGTTTTTCTTCTTTAATTTAATTTTTATTGTTTTAAAATTTTGATTTTAATGTTCTTTTTAAATTTAATTAAAATTTTTTTTTCCTGAATTTTAATTATTTTGTATTTTTGTATTTTGATTAATTTTTAATTTTTAATTTAGATTATTTTATTTATCATTTCCTTTAATTACACTGTTTTTTTTTTATTTAAAAAAAATAAATTGTTTTTTTGGGTTAATTTTTATTTTTTTTCTTTAGATTGTGAGTGTTTTTTTTTTTTTAAATTCCCTTTTATTTATTTATTTTAATTTTTTTGTTTAATTTTTTTTTGTCTAAATCTTTTATTTTTACAAGTTATTTTTTTATTTTTTGTACACTTTTATTAGTTTTTTTCATATTTGATTTTTTTTTGTCACATTTTTTTATTTTTATTTTATTTTATGTTTAATTACCAAGATGAAAATCACCACTCTAAACAAAAAGGATTGATGTTGTTTCAACACTTTTCAAAATTAGCATGAAAATGAATAGCATTTTAAAACAAATGTTCATACTTGATAAATAAAAATATTTAAAGTGCCAAAAAAATCACCAATTTTCTAAATCGACATGACATTAAAAAAAAACAATCAAAGAAAATTTAAAGTTCAAAAGATATGTTAAAAAAGCCTTGAGGATTATTCCTATTTATTTAAAAAAAGGGTGATTATGCATCACCATTTTTCAAAATCGGTTCCTTTTTCTGCTACCTCAAAAAAATGGGTACCAAGTAATTTTCCTGTTTAATCGGTAACTGTGTTTTCCAGATAGTACCTCGCTATTATAGGATTCCTAAATATTACTGGTAGATATTTAACCAAATGGAAAATGCAATAACAAGAACACAAACTTCAACCATAGAATATGCTATTGTTGATCCACAAGTTAATGCACCAATGAAGGATATCCCATTGCAGAACCTTCCAAACATCTATGGAATGGCATCTGAAGGTCCTGATGCATTTTTTTTGAGTTTGATGTTTTATGCCGAGGATATGATTATACTACTAATTGCAAAAAATTAAAGTTGTTTCCTTCTACCTTAAAGGGAGCAACAACTGGTGGGGGGTACTATAACTTCATGGGATCAAATGAAAGAAACCTTCCTTACTAAGTATCAAGATTATTGTCAATCTAGGGATATAAAGGAAGAAATATTTAAGATGATGTCAAAAGAAGATGAAACTTTGGAACAATATGTTGAAATATTTCAATATAATTTATAGAGATCACTATACACTACCTTACCCAAGGGTGTATTGAAAACCTCTTTGATTAGAAGTATGAAATATGAATGGATAGAAATGCTTAATTTAATGGGGTAGAGTGACACTTCCAAAGAAGAATATGATGACATTGTAAAAATGTATATCAGGTGTTCACAAGGGAATACATGAACCAAGTTTGGAACTCACGATCCTCTCAACAGATCTAGTAGAATTGTAGGGGGAGGAGTTACACGAGAAAATATTGGTAATCTTTTCGATTATTTTAAAACTGATATTTTAAGTACCCTAACAACGTAGTTGGATGTTTTACAGGTAAAACATAAACATGTTGAAGCAGAACATGCATTGGCTATTTTATTTCCTCGTTGTTCGAAGAATCACAATTGAAAATTGAATGTCTGTTGGACACAGTTGAGACATGTGCCATTTGCACCAAAAACCATTCAACTAATCATTTTCCTTCACTTCCTGGGTTGAAATATTTATTTAAGGAAACCGAAGAAGATACAAAACCAACATATTTTGTGGCACAACGACGAAAATGGAATAATTTCCCATCAGGTATGCCGCAAGACCCTTTTTTTTCTTTACAATTTGCTTAGCAATAATTTCCTAGATTAAATTGGCAGGGCTAATAACGTTCTCCTAATACTTAGAAGCCACAAACACAATCTACCACCCTGGACAAATTAGTCATTCCCTATTCCCTCTTGTCTGAATCAACAATATTCCACAAATTCATGGAAAAATACATAAAATAATGTGTACCCTCCGCAATGGGTAAACTAACCTACTAAAGGGCCAATCTGGTCCTAGAATTGGAAATGCCCCACTAGGCCTATTAATCAATCAATGTGAGTGATGCCTCAGCCACAAAATCAACCACCAGTACAACCTCCACTTCAATTACCTCCAAACACTCCACCTCCACTTCAATTACTTGCACATGCAAATCCAAATAATAGACTTGTTCAATTTTTCAAAATTATGGAATTCAGATTCCCCCTTTTCTTTGGAATGTAAGAACTACGTTTGAGATCTGGGAGAACCATCTTTCTAGAATATCACTCAAAAAATCAAGAGCAACCATAAGACGATAAACCTGCTAAGGACTAGTCTTTTATAGAATATTCCCATCCTGCCATAATCATTACTGAAGCAGAGTCGTCTAGCAAACCAAATGAAAAATAGGAACCTATTGAAATTATAGACACTGCTCCCCCATTCTCTAAGAGACTGGCCATAGTAAAATCACCTGTACACCCTAAATTTGACCTCTTAGGGGAATTATTTATATATCAAAATTCCTCTCCTATAGACTATTAGATAAATATAAATTTATGCCAAAACCATTAAATAATTGTGTTAAGAAGCCTAGTAGGAAGCTAAAAGATCCTCCTACAGTCCATGTTTTAAGGAAAATATTTGATCTCATCTCGGGGAAACAAATACCCATTAAATATGATGATCCTCTAAACCCTATAGTTACTGTCCATAATTAGGGATATAATTTCCCAAATACTTTGGTACACTTGGGAGTGGCCATAAATATTATAACACTTGAAACTTGTGGACTCATTGGAATAACTAGATTTAAACTTACTCTGACTATGTTGGAGCTCGCTGACAGATCCATAGTAAAACCAAAGGGGACATTGGATAATATTATTGTTTATGTAGATTCCTACGAATACCCAGTGTATTTTCTAGTCCTTAATCCTAAAAATAAAATAGAAGAATACCCTTTGATATTAGGAAGGCCATGGATTGCCACTGCAGATGCATACATAGGGCGTCGAACTGAAAGTATGACCATTGCTAAAGGACCAACCATCAATAATCTCATTTTATACCCTCCCGCGAAACTCAACATATCGACTGATGATTTTAGATGTTCCCCACCCAAATATTAGGAAGGTAATTTACTTTCTCCTCTCAATATTGATAAAGCCCTTATCTCTAAAAAATAGACCGAGGATGATGTAATTAATGGATTCTTTATTCAACCTTATATTATTGGGAACCCAACTTGTCAAATGTTGAAATATGTCTTTGACAAAGAATCCAATGGAAATCTACTCGAGGAATTGAATGCTGAATACATACCCACGACTGCAGTTCAAAATAACATTCTTATTGATATTGAGCCTAGAAAGACCCTGAATAATAATGCCAAACTTAATGACCTTCAATGTGAAAGGATGTTACAAATTCTTCAAAAATACAAACATGATTTTTCCTGGGAATATTCAGATATGAAGGGCATCAATCCACAACTCTACACACATCATATTTATATTGAGAAATATGCCCAATCCATTCGTCAATCGGAAAGAAGAATAAATCCACAACTTAGAGATATAGTAAATTAGTAAATTCAAAAAATTCTTGATGTTAATTTTATATATCCTATTTTTTATAGTCAGTGGGTTTCACCACTAGTGTTAGTCCCAAAAAATAATGGTAAATGGAGAATTTGTGTCAACTATAGAGAATTAAATAAAGCCACATAGAAGAATCATTTTCCCCTTCCATTTCTGGATCAAGTCCTTGACGCTGTTGTTGGGAAGAAATATTTTTCTTTCCTGGATGGGTTCAGTGGATATAATTAAATTTAGATTTCCCCTAAATACCAATACAACACTACGTCCACCTGTCCATGGAGAAAATTTGGATATAGAGTTTTATCATTCGAGTTGTGCAATGCACCAACCACTTTGTAAAGGGAAATTGTTAGTGTTTTTTCTGATTTTATTAGTGAGGGACTTAAACTATATATGGATGGTTTTAACCCCTATGGTAATGAATTTGACCAAACGTTGCATAATCTTGAGAATATTCTTGCACAATGTATAGTTACCTGGTTGTGCCTTAGTCACGAAAAATGTCATATGATGATGAAAAAGGGCATAGTTTTGGGAAATTTTATTTCTGCTACAGGAATTCAAGTAGACCCAACTAAGATCACGGTAGTTTTTAAAATTCCTATTCCTTGAATACAAACAAAGGTATGTAGCTTCCTTGGTTATGCTATTTATTATCATTGTTTTATAGCAAACTTTTCAAAAATTGCAGCACCTTTGTATGTATTGACTAGACATGTGGAATTTTAATGGACTGATAGATGTGTCAATGCTTTTGCAGATCTGAAGAGGTTGGGCTCAACAACTCCTGTGTTGTGAGGACCAAATTCAAATCTATAATTTCATATATCCTTAGATGCATCAAATACGACGATAGGAAAGGTCCCCGGACAAGATGAGGATAAAAAACCTCATTCCATTTATTACATTAGAAAGAACCTTACGCTGGTTGAATTGAATTATACTGTGATAGAAAAATAATTTTTGGTCGTTATTTATGCCATAAATAAATTTCATCATTACATAACAAGATATCTAGTTTTTATGTACACTGATCATTCTTCCGTTCGTTATTTAAAGAAAAAGCCTGTTACCAATGGTAGAATAACTCATTGGTTATTTTTGTTGCAGGAGTTCAACATTACCATAAAGTATTAGCTAGGAAAACAAAATATTTTTGCAGACTTTTTGTTAATATTTCCAGCTACAGACAATTATTCCCCAGTTGAAGACCAATTCTCGAATCAACATTTGTTTGTTGTAACTGTTAAAACACCCTGGTATGCTAATGTAGCAAATTATCTGGTAGCTGGAAAATTACCATCACATTTTTCATCTGAAGAAAATAGGTTTATTATCCAGTACATCGCACGATTTTCATGGATGGACAGTAACCTTTTTTCATATAGGGGTTGATATTCAAATTCAAAGATGTGTCAGAGAAGATGAAATTTATGATATTCTCAGGGTATTTCATGATTGACCTTGTTGGGGTCACTTTGTTGATCGGAGAACTGGACATAAGGTATTACAGATGGGGTATTTTTGGCCCACAATATTTAATGATGCGAAGAACTATGTCTAGAGTTGCGATAGACTCCAAAGGATGGGTCATCCCATTCAATATGATGAAATGCCCCTCCAACCGCAAATTGTATTGCAACCATTCAAAATATGGGAAATGGACTTTGTAGGCCCCTTTAATCCATCTTCAAATATGAAAGCATACATTCTATTCTTTACAGATTATGTTACTAAATGGGTGGAAACAGTGGCATTCCTAAGGGCCATGAAAGAAGAAACCATCAATTTTCTATTCGAACTATTCATTCGATATGGATTGCCATGGGAGCTTGTAATAGATGGGGATCAAAGTTCACTGCTCATAAAATTTCAACCATGCTGCAAAACTATCATGTTAAACACATAATTAGTTCTGCTTATCATCCACAAGTGAATGGGTAGGTGGAAAGCACTAATAAATTCCTAGAGGTGATTTTAACTAAAACAATATCTACAAATTGCTTAGACTAGGCTTCCAAGATTCCATAAGCCTTATGGGCCTATCGGACAACTTGGCACAATACCACTGACTATTCACCTTATTAGCTCATTTTTGGTAAGGAACCCATTTTTCCAATTCCATTTGAAATTAAGGCTCTTAGAACCACCAAGGAAGTTAGATTCAATCTCACAGAAGCATAAAAAAACACTCAGAACAACTCAATACACTATATGAAATGCATCTTCTTTCTCTACAATGTACTGCCATAATTCAACAATAGAGGGCTAAATGGCTTGATAGGTTTATTAAAAAGAAAAACTTTCAGAAAGGAGATTGGGCACTGTTATACGACTCGAGATTCCAAGATTTTCTAGGAAAACATAAAACGTGGTGGCTTGGCCTTGACAGAATTACCGAAGTTTATGAGAATGGGACATTATGCCTTACTACAATTGGCAATGTTGACATTTCAATCCTTGCCAATGGGCATCGTCTCCATCTGTACCATCAACCACTTACTAGAGAATATTTTCGTCACGAAATTGACAATGATACCAATTTGCAGGTTGTATCTAACCAGGGAAATTTCCCCATGGCCTCAACTAGGTAAATATTTCTAAGAAATCTTCTTTATTTTCTACATAGTGTAAATAATTTTCTTTTTTCTTAAAAAAAATGCTAATTATTTTTATCATAGTTGTTGTTTCCATAGTTACAATTGTTGCTTCCTTAGTCACAACCATTACTTCCTCAGTTACAATTGTTGTTTCCTTAGTCACAACCATTGTCTCCTCAGTCACAATTATTTTTTTTCTTAGTCACTGTTGTTGTTTCCTCACTTATAGTTGTTGTTTGCTTAGTCATAACCATTGTTTCCTCAGTTACAGTTGTTGTTTCCTTAGTCACAACTTTTGTTTATTCAGTTAGAGTTGTTGTTTCCTTAGTCACATCCATTATTTCCTTTATGACGCTGTTGTTTCCTCAATCACAACAGTTGTTTCCTTTATTTCGATTGTTGTTTTTTCAGTCACAATTGTTGTTTCGTCATTGTTATTGTTTCCTTTATTTCGGTATTTGTTTTTTCGGTCTGGTTATTTGTTTCTTCATCACGCTGTTGTTTCTTTAGTCACAATGTTGTTTCCTTTAATTACAGTTGTTGATTTTTAAATGTGATTATGATTTCCTACCTTAGTTATATCTTTATTTATTTAGGGAAATAAATATTTTCTTGGATTTCTCCTCATGTGATGGTGGAAAACTAATTTGTTTTATGGTTATCATTAGAGAATCTTTTATGAGAAATCATTATCATAATTCAGAAATTTCCATGATTTTTAATCCTTTTAGAATTGTAGAAAGATTACAAAAATGCTTGTAATTCATTCCTCTCATCGCCACTTGAGGAATATATTTTCACTCCAATTTTTCAACAATAAATGATCATAACTTTTTGAGGAAAAAATTAGCAAGCTATAAACGTTGTTATCAAACCCAAATTTATTGAAAAATAACTTGAAGTGTGTCAAGTTTGTAACTAGATTGGTTAGGGGCATAGTATCATGAAATAATAAATTTTATGATATGGTATAAGTTTTTAGGGTTTCTTTAATTTGTTAGGGGATGCCTTAAAGTCATGTCAAAGGGGTAAATTTGAATTAGATACTTTAATTAACCAAATGTGTCAACTCTAGCCACTTGTCGGAAATTTCCTGAGTCAGCAACGTTTTTAGTACAAATTTAACAGATTTCACTGCAGAAACACCTAGTAATTCCGTAGCGAATCTAACACTTGTTAAACTAAATTCCCTACGAAACCCTGTTTTCCTACAACGGTTTCTGAAAACTGATGAGTTGTCAAATTTTGAGTGTTTTGAGGTCATGCTGTCAGAATAGGGTCATCATCAAAAGTTTTGAGCACGTTTGGGCATCAATTACCATTTTATTATGAATTCCATCTCATTTTTTCTTAATTTACCCCTCATTCCTCACGCTTTCTCTTTCATTCTTGTAAGCTGCTACTCAAGTAGTTCGTTGTCATTGTTCTTCCTCTAGAAGTCCAATGTCATACCAGCCCCTTATTTCCATAAAAAACTCACTATCAGCAAGTCTTCATTGAACATGTGTGAATATCTAAATAAGGCCAGCGCTATAAAATAAAGGAAATGGCTCCACCAAAAAATAAAAATGAAGGAGGCCTACCATTCAGGCATGAGCCTATAAGCCTAGAGTTAATCATGGAAGATCCCAATTTCGTGGAGATTTTTACAAGAGCAGGGTGCATTAATTTTTGTCAAAGATTACAAGGTGATCAAAAACATGTATCATAATATTTTCACTAAACTTCAAAGGAACTTCTACGAAGGTTGGTATCCTCCATGTGCTAATTTCACCTGATAGTATTTCTCAAGCAACATGAATCCCTAGGACAGGAGAAGAATGGTTAAAAGCCATGAAGTTTGATTTAAATATTTGTGATGATTATGTGAAGCCTGAACATGTAGGGATAAATATGATTATAGGGATTCCTAGAACTTGTCTCAAAGATAACTACTCTAAGCTATTGATGGTGATACATACATACTTTACCTATGAGGGTAGATTTCATACAATCTACACGTATCATTTCAAGTTACTACTTCATTTTACAGGAAAAAATTTAATGGATATCCCTTTCTACCTTTTTGGAAGCCTTGGAAAAATGGTAGATAAGGTGCAAGGTAGACCTGAAAGAAGTGAAAATTCCATATTTCACCATGGATTGATCAAATTACTAGTGCTGGAATAATGGAATAAACTAAACATAGACTGGGCAACCTTTTTGTTTATGAGTGGGTATGAAATACATGCTTTAAATCCAAGGAAAGCTTCTAAACCCAAGACTTTTACTCCTAGACAAGAAATGAATACTATTGCAGAGACAAAAGGTAATCAACAAGATGTTTTGCAGCATGCAGCTGAAATCATGGAGATAGAAGCTAAATTCATCCAAGAAGCAACACCTCATCCAACAACCAGAAAGCATGCTAAATAACATGTCACAATTAGAAATTTTAAATTTGCTGCAAAAAATTCTAAAAGAAGCACAAAGGAAACTACTAGAGGTAAAGGTAGGCTTGAAGACATTTTATAGGCTATAGACATTGCAGAGACCCCTATAGTGAAAGCAGTTGACGTAGAAGGATCCAAGGTTAAAAGGAAGGGTCTTATGGCCAAGAAATTAGAATTTTCATCTGAAGGTTCAAGTTTTCTATTTAAACCTAGAAAACCTTTCACTAGATCAAAGATTTCTGAGAGCGTTACAAATGACAACACGCTGCAGAGGAAAGATAAAGGAAAGGAGGCTGTAGTGGAAGAAATCATAGTTGTATCTCCTACTGAAACATATATTATTAAATAAAAAGAAGGTAAACTCAAAAGAAAGATTCAAAAGGAGTCTGGGGTAGAATTTCCAAAAAAGAAGCTCAAAGATAAAGAGGAAACTGTCAAACAGAGAAAGGGAAAAGAAAAGGTCATATAACAAACTGAAAAAGAGCTTCTTGAAGAAAAGTTGAAATATACTAGAGAAGAGCTGTTGGAAACAAATATGGAGCTAAAAATATACAAACAATATAAACTGTTAATATATGAGGTGGAAAAGAAAGTGACTGATCAGGTTACTCAATTTGAAAAATCCATTGGAAAGGCCAAATATCTACTAAAGAGGTCACAACCTTTGTGCACCATGATGAAACACACAAGGAAAAGGAATTTATGGTTATAGGCAGAGAGGAAAATTCTTTAGAGACAAGTCAAGGAAATGAAAGAACATATGGAGATGATGAAGACATAATTAGAGAAGAAAGGTTTGGAAAGAAAATTTGTAGAAAAAACTACTGAAATTGCTCATGAAAAATCTGTTGATAAATGAGAAGGTAGTAGTAAATAATAGATCCTTTTTGTCTTATACCATTATATTTTAGATTCAGGTATACTCATGGACCTTTCCTAGGCTAAAATTCTAAGTTTTTCCAAACCTATGGGAAACTAAGAAATTCCGCAGCATATCCTAGGCTTGAAGCTTAGTTTTTGCTGCAGAATTTCTAAGATATATTTTTGGTTTTAAGCCACTTAAATTGACCTGGTTAAAGAAATTTAAGGTTTGAATTTAAATTTTTTTGATCACCTAACACCCTCCAATGGTCAAAAGTAGTAGAGGTACACCATAGATGACCTAATTTTTTTCGCTACGGAATTTCGCTACGGAAGTAGCTTAAAACTCTGTTTTTACAACAAGGTCAGTTTTTGGAAGCATATGAAGGGTAAATAAATTTATCAAAGTTGTTCTCCATGGGAAATTCCAAAGATGTATTAGAACAGTGATAAAGAGTATCAGAACAAAATATTGGTGAATGGAAACATGTTGATGGTTTGGAGATGCCAACTCACCATGCTGCCATATCATGAACGTAACAATTACTTAATAGTAGGCAGAGCAGTTTCATGAAGACAGTAAGGGTATTAATGTTTTGATTGTGGTCAGTATGGTTGAAGGACATGATTCCTTTGAAGGAAGTTTGGATCATTTTTAGATTAAAATGTAATAATTATGTGTTTGAGTTATAGTAGGACTCTAACTCCTAATTCAAAATGGTGTCAGTTTCTAGTTATCAATATCTAGTTTGTGGTTAAATTAGGTGGCGGTAAAAGAGTTTAATGATCTAGAAATTTGGCAGATTGGATGTAATGGCTAGATGCCTATAAGTAAATTGTACTTTGATGTATGAAGGGTTGGAATATGCTACTGCTGACTTATACTATTGTAAACAGGTTCTGAGCAGTAATAGAGAGTGGCTATCACCTAAGATTCATTTGATATTTTCATGAACACTGTCCTATGTACCTTATTGCTTTCTGTCAATATTTTAATGTTTGATTACTCAGAATTTGTGCTTTGCATGCTCTGACTTCCTTTCAAGCACTAAACTATTGGATATATTTCTCAATGTCCTGCTTTCAGTTTCTTAATGTTCATTACTCAGAATTCATGTCTCATGATTTGACTTCCTTTGAACATTTATATATTGAGTAAACTTTGTATGTGTGTATTCCGCTTTCATTTAAATTTCTACATGCCTCAGCTTCCACAAGGAGAGCCTTTGTCATTGAGATCACTGTCACTGACTCCATAGCCCAATGGTAGCAAGACTTCATTTTTCAACTTGCAAACATACAAAACCAAGACACAATTCATAGAGTTAGCCATCTATATTTATCATTATCAAATATCATAAACTCCCTTGAGAGAGCCCTCTCAAACTGAAGAGCCTAAGCTTCAGCTAGAGGTGGTTTAAAAGAGTTACTCCAAGTTGACCATTGAAGCAGCCCAATGGGACTCAATTTGGTGTGTCTACCGGGAGTATGAAGATACACATATCCCGAAATTTTGAAGCTGAACTCTTGAAGGTAGTAGGAGCTCAGAATTTTTTCAAGGTTGCAGAACTACCTTGGCGACTCCATTGTTGAAGAATTCAAATTTTCATAGATTAATGGTGATTCCACTGGGCTTATGAAGAACTCAGATGCTGCCATTCTTGTTTCAAGGTATGCATGTGTAGATTTTTAAGAAATTTATGGCTTCCCAAATCCTTTTCCCAAATATGCATAGTTTTTAAGGAATGGTCCAAAATTTAATGGGGAATTTTTGAGTTTTACCTTGAAACATATATCATATTTCCGTGACTATATTGATCTTATTAGAGTCATACATGAAGATATTTTCATCATATTTTTATATGATTCATTTCAAGGGAAATGTAAATAATGGATTGAAAGCTTTCCTATGAGATCTATTAAGTCATTTGCCGAGTTTTGGCTTATTTTTGTGGAAACATGGATGGAAAGAATAGAGTTGGTGGCAGACTCTCCTTCCATTCAAGGTTTTAAACAATGGAATGATGATCACACTGATGAGGACGTGGATGAAAATTTTTCTTTGTCTTTATCCTCTTATGTAAAGTCATTTGAGTGCAAGTTAGAAGGTAAGATTCAATTTTTGGGTGAAGTCGATAAGAACATTAAGAAATACATTGAATTTTTAGAAGACCAAATTCAATCCTATAGTCTTCATGATCAAGATCAGTATTTTCAAAAGTTTTTCATGCCAGAATACAAAGAGAGGGTGCTGCTACCTTTCTCTTGAGATTGAGGAAGAATACCATGTTCTTGAAAATCAGTTTTAAAATCAGCTTGATATCACACAACTAAAATCTTGTGTTTCTAAGCAAAGCAAATATGAGTTGTCCAAAGCTGTAGAATATCTTGAGAATCATAAAAAAATATTATGTATACTATGATCCTATAGCTGACTAAATGGAAGAGTTCTACAGTCCAAATTTACAATTATATTTTCATTATGAAGATCAGATACATCTTATTTTCCTTGGTCATTTCAGTATCCTATTTTCTTTTGGTTCAAGCGTAGTCAAGAGGTTCAAGTGTCATATTAGATCAATGACTGGATTAATTGGAAGTTTCATGTTGCTTGAATCAAACATGAAGATTGCAGTTGTTAGAGTAGGTAAGAGTGTGTGTGAATAAGCTCAAGTAGACTGAGCATCTCTTCAGTATGTACAAATTTGGGTTTTCAACAGTAATCATTAAGCTTGAGCCTGAGGTGAAGGCCATAAGAGTTTGAAGAAGGCTTGGAAAATTTCAGAGTTTTTATTCCAAAAGGATGGATGGAACTGGAACTACAGGATCTTTGGTATACCACAGGGGCACACCATCCCAAGTGGAGCCACTGTTATCACACCCAATTTTTTTGAAAAATAACTTGAAGTGTGTCAAATTTGTAAGTAGATTGGTTAGGAGCATAGTATCATGAAATAATAAATTTTATGATATGGTATAAGTTTTTAGGGCTTCTTTAAGTTGTTAGGGGATGTATTCAAGTCATGTCAAAGAGGTAAATTTGAATTAGATGCTTTAATTAACCAAATATGTCAAATTTGGCCACCTGTCAGAAATTTCCTGAGTCTGCAGTTTTTTTAGTACAAATTTAACAGATTTCGCTACAGAAACACCTAGTAATTTCGTAGCGAATTTGACACTTGTTAAACTAAATTTTCTACGAAACCTTGTTTTCCTGCTACAGTTTCTGCAAACTGATGAGTTGTTAAATTTTGAGTGTTTCGAGGTCATGCTGTCAGAATAGGGTCATCATCAAAATTTTTTAGCATGTTTGGGCATGAATTACCATTTTCTTATGAATTCCATCTCATTTTTTCCTAATTCACCCCTCATTCCTCACACTTTATCTTTCATTCTTGTAAGATGCTACTCAAGCAGCTCGCTGTCATTGTTTTTCGTTTAGAAGTCCACTGTCATAGCAGCCCCTTATTGCCATAAAAAACTCGCTGTCATCAAGTCTTCACTGAACAAGTGTGAATATTTAAAGAAGGCCACCGCTGCAAAATAAAGGAAATGGCTACAGTAAAAAAGACAAATAAGGGAGGCCTACCATTCAGGTACGAGCCTATAAGACCAAATTTAATCATGGAAGATCCCAATTTCATGAAGAATTTTACAAGAGAAAGGTGCATTCAGTTTTTTCAAAGATTACAAGGTCATCAAAAACATGTATCAGAGGTTTTTGCACTAAACTTCAAAGGAACTTCTACGAAGGTTGGCATTCTCCATGTGCCAATTTTACCTAATAGTATTTCTCAAACAAAATGAATCCTTAGGACAAGAGAAGAATGGTTTAAAGACATGAAGTTTGATTTAAATATTTGTGATGATTATCTGAAGCTTGAACATGTAGGGATAAATATGACTGTAGGGATTCCTAGAACTTGTCTCAAAGATAACTACTCTAAGCTATTGATGGTGATATAGAAATACTTTACTTGTGAGGGTAGATTTCATACAATTTACATGTATCATTTCAAGTTACTGCTTCATTTTAGAGGAAAAAAGTTAATGGATATCCCTTTCTACCTTTTTAGAAGCCTTGGAAAAATGGTAGATAAGGTGCAAGGTAGACCTGAATGAAGTGAAAATTCTATCTTTCACCATGGATTGATCAAATTAATAGTGCTGGAAGAATTGAATAAACTAAACAGAGACTGGGAAACCTTTTTTTTATGAGTGGGTGTGAAATAAGTGCTTTAACTCCAAGAAAAGATTCTGAATCCAAGACTCTTACTCTTAGACAAGAAATGAATACAGTTGCAGAGACAGAAGGTAATCAACAAAAAGGTTTGTAGCATGCAGATAAAATCATGGAGATAGAAGCTGAATTCATCCAAGAAGTAGCACCTCATCCAACAACTAGCAATCATGCTAAATAACATGTCACAATTAACAAGTCTAAATCTGCTGCAAAAAGGTGTAAAATAAGCACAAAGGAAACTACTAGAGGTAAAGGCAGGCATGAAGACATTTTACAGGCTGTAGAAATTGCAGAGACCCCCGTAGTGAAAGTAGTTGAGGTAGAAGGATGCAAGGTTAAAAGGAAGGGTCTTATGGTAAATAAATTATAATTTTCATCTGAAGGTTCAAGTTTTCTATTTAAACCTAGAAAACCTTTCACCAGATCAGATATTTCTGAGAGCGTTACAAATGAAAACAAGATGTAGAGGAAAGATAAAGGAAAGGAGGCAATAGTGGAAGAAATCATAGTTGTATCTCCTATTGAAACATATATTATTAAATAAAAATAAGGTAAACCCAAAAGAAAGATTCAGAAGGAGACTAGGGTAGAATTTCCAAAAAAGTAGCTCAAAGATAAAGAGGAAATTGTAAAACAGAGAAAGGGAAAAGAAAAGGTCATAGAACAAACTGAAAAAGAGCCTCTTGAAGAACTGTTGAAAGAGACTAGAGAAGAGCTATTGGAAAAAAATATGGAGCTAGAAAGATACAAATAAGATAAACAGTTAATAGATGAGGTGGAAAAGAAAGTGACTGCCTCAGGTTACTCATTTTGAAAATTCCATTGGAAAGGCAAAAAATCTACTAAAGAGGTCATAACCTTTCTGCATCATGATGAAACACAGAAGGAAGAGGAATTTATGGTTACATAAAGAGAGGAAAAATCTTCAGATACAAGTCAAATAATTAAAAGAACATATGTAGATGATGAAGACAAAATTAGAGAAGAAAGGTTTGGAAAGAAAATTTGTAGAAAAAACTTCTGAAATTTCTCATGAAGAATCTGCTAATAAATGAGAAGGTAACAGTAAATAACATATCCTTTTTGTTTTATACCAGTATTTTCCACATTCATGTATACTCATGGACCTTTCCTAGGCTAAAATTCTAAGTTTTTCCAAACCTATGGAAAACTAGGCAATTCCGCAGCGTATCCTAGGCTTGAAGCCCAGTTTTTGCTGCGAAATTTCTGAAGATATATTTTTGGTTTTAAGCCACTTAAATTGACCTGTTTAAGGAACTTTAAGGTTTGGATTTAAATTTTTTTGATCACCTAAAACCCTCCAACGGTCAAAAGTAGCAGAGGTACACCACAAATGACCTAATTGTTTTCGATACAGAATTTCGCTATGAAAGTAGCTTAAAACTCTATTTTTATAACAAGGTTAGTTTTTGGAAGCATATGAAGGGTAAATAACTTTCTCAAAGTTTTTCTCCATGGGAAATGCCAAAAATGTATCACAACAGTGATAAATATTATCATAACAGGAGATTTCTGCATGGAAACATGTTGATGGTTTGGAGATGCCAGCTCACCATGCTGCCATATCATCAACGTAACAGCTCCTTAACAATAGGCAGAGAGTTTCATGAAGAGTGTAAGGGTATTAACTTTTTCATTATGGTTAGTATGGTTGAAGGACATGATTCCTTTTGAGGAAGTTTGGATCATCTTTAAATTAAAATCCTTTTGAGGAAGTTTGGATCATCTTTAAATTAAAATGTAATAAGTAGGTGTTTGAGTTATAGTAGGACTCTAACTCCTAATTTAGAAAGGTGGCAGTTTCTAGTTATAAATATCTAGTTTGTGGTTAGATTAGGTAGCAGTAAAAGAGTTTAATGATCTAGTCATTTGGAAGATTGGATGTAATGGCTAGATGCCTATAAGTAAACAATAATTCGATGTATGAAGGGTTGGAATATGTTACTACTGACTTCTACTATTGTAAACAGATTCTGATCAGTAATAGAGAGTGGCTATTTGTTTCATCCTTCACCTAAGATTCATTTTATATTTTCATGAACACTGTCCTATGTATCTTATTAGTTTTTGTCAATATGTTAATGTTTTATTAACTAGAATTTTTGCTTTGCATGCTGTGACTTCCTTTCAAGCACTAAACTATTGGATATCTTTCTCAATGTCCTGCTTTTAGAATCTTAATGTTCATTACTCGGAATTCATGTATCATGCTCTGACTTCCTTTTAAAATTTATATATTGAGTAAACTATGTATGTGTGTATTTCACTTTCATTTAAATATCTACATGCCTCAGCTTCCATACGGAGAGCATTTGTCATTGAGATCCTTGTCACTGACTCTATAGCCCAATGGTAGCAATAATTCATTTTTCAACCTGCAAACATACGAAACCAAGACATAATTCATAGAGTTAGCCATCTATCTTTATCATTATCAAATATCATAAACTCCCTTGAGAGAGTCCTCTCAAACTGAAGAGGCTAAGCTTGAGTTAGAAGTGGTTTGAAAGAGTTACTCCAAGTTGACCATTGAAGCAGCCCAATAGGACTCAATTTGGTGATAAAAAATGTAATTACTATAAGAATTCTTACACCATCCCTAACCCTTAAGGAGTTGACATGGCACCCCATTTACTAAGTAATTTATTAATATTAATAAAAATTACAATTTAATAGAAGATAGGATGTCTCATCACAAGACGACCTACCATGATCATAGGAACTAGTGGAGTGTCATTACTATCACTGGTTACCAAGCCAATGTAACGACCTTTAGCCTTTAATTCAAAGGACAAGAGGTCTCATCATGAGCCGACTTGTTCACCTCATTATCTCTAGTGAATGGCATTGTTTCTAACTAGTTAACACACTAGAACAATGGCCTTACATAAATAAATAAATAAATAAATAAATAAATAAATAAATATATATATATATATATATATCTCTCTCTCTCTCTCTCTCTCTCTCTCTCTCTCTCTCTATATATATATATATATATTTGAAATTTTCTTTAGTAAATGAGACACTGGCATCTCAAGGGGTTAAAAAGGCAACCCTGTCTGTAATGCCCCATAATAATTATAAAATAATAAATAATATATAAATAATATAATATAATTTAATAAATAAGTAAATAAATAAATAGCCAAGAGAATAATAAATAAATAATAAATAAAACATTAAACAATAACTGTAGTTCTAAATGAAATAGTAAATAATAATCTGGAGTCCTAAAACAATAAAAAATAAGTAAAGTTAAAGAAAGAATTAATTAAAAAAATTAAAAAAATTAACAAAGATTTAAACTAAGAAACCAATAGAAAGAAAGTTAAACTAAGAGAACCACTAAATTAAGTAAAGCTAACAAAAAGTAAGAGAACACTAAATTAAGTAAAACTTAAGTTGCATGTTGACACAGTGAATGTGTGCATGTGGTTCCCATTCCATTGTTTGGTCTATTTAATAGACATTGAGGAAGATTCAAATATCATTCATTATTTCATCTATTCTCTGGAGAGAAAGGTATTGTGAGGCAAAGGATACCCTGGCAGTAGTACGTTTAACATGTGATTAATTATATCAAATAAGAAATTAATGATCACCCCAAAACTGTTTAACTAATCGTCATAGAATTTTCAGAAACATGAGCAAGACGACTTACCTGTAATGGTGAATTTCCTTACTTGAGACTCCATGGTTGAACGCTATCTGAATCATGTTGACCGCAACAAGGTTTTGGGGACAACTCTCCACCCAACTGTAGGCTCAGATATATGTAATCTTTCCACAGCTGGCCACCCTCGAGCCCTCAATCAATCCTTTGCCTCACAATACCTTTCTCTCCAGAGAAAAGATGAAAGAATGAATGATCTTTGAATCTTCCTCAATGTATATTAAATAGAACAAACAATGGAATGGGAACCACATGCACACATTCACTATGTCAACATGCAACTTAAGTTTTACTTAATTTAGTGTTCTCTTAGTTTAACTTTCTTTTTATTAGTTTCTTAGTTTAACTGTTTGTTAATTTATTTACTTTTGTTAATTAATTCTTTCTTTAACTTTACTTATTGTTTATTATTTTAGGACTCCAGTTTATTATTTACTATTTTATTTAGAACTCCAGTTATTTTTTAATATTTTATTTATTATTTATTTATTATTCTCTTGACTATTTATTTATTAAATTATATTATATTATTTATATATTATTTATTATTTATAATTATTATGGGACATTACATACTCCCCCTCTTCAAGGAACTTCGTCCCGAAGTTAAATATTTAATAATATTATATTATATTATTTATTATTTATTATTTCATGTGTGACCAACACCCTCTGCTGAACTAGTATAACCAACAGGCATCAAAAGTTCTTCACAGCACCCGGGAAATATCAAGGAATCTATGTCCTTTTTCCCACTTTCGGAACCAGGCATAAGCCTCCCCGGTCTGTCCCTAGCCAATTCTGGCCCCAAGGCTCGTGCCCAACTTAGACCTCATCTACCCTAAGGCAGGCATCCAATCCTAGTACTCAATGTCTCCGAGCATCTCACAAGGCTGGCCCACTCCCTCCAGAGCTCCTTAAGGTGCACAGCCCCAAGCATCGAAGTCTTACACCCACTTCTAGACTTCGGTGTTCCCATCCAATACCAGGCACTTGGTCTACAATATCAGGCCCTTGGCCTCCTCAAGATAGTCCCACAGCCCTTCAAGAGCTATCCATAAAGAGATATACAAGACAAAGGAACCACTGACATATGTAGTGTTGATTGAGTTTGTCCCTAGCCCATATGGTGTTACATATTCTCCCTTGTAGGTATGGGCTCCCATGAGATCATCAAATAAACCGGCCATCTTGGCCCATTTTTGGATTTCCCGCCAATCACTACATTTCAACATGCATCCAATGCATTAGATATAATCATAAAATCATAGAAAATAATTCACATGCCAACTCTTGAATTTCATCATGATAATATATCATGATTTTTAACAACCATATGCTAAATATTAAAGAACTACATGCTCATGCATGTCAAAAATCTGTATCTATTCCACATGCTTCACATCATGAAATACCATCATAAGTTATAACATCAACATATATGAATCATGACATCACATACTAAATGAACAAAATGCCAATATACATCATATCATAACATTATGATCCCCATGCATATCTTATCCATCATTAGCATACAACATCATTATTAAAAAAAAAAAAACTAAGCACCACATAGTCATCATTAACCACTATTCGCTACATACGTCGTGAAACATAATTAATATGAAAATCATCTCAATACTTATTGTTACACAGCAATTTGTCACCATCCCTGCAATTCCCCGTCCCGCACATTGGAGGGCTCTTTCCGTGACCTGTGAGCAGTGACATAACTTGAAAACACTTTCATGGCATTCCCCTAGACATGTACTTTCATTGCCCTGAAGACAACTCCTTGTGAAAAACCCTAAAAGTAGCCTTTTTTGCATTGGCGCGGGTACACAGTTCAGCCCTCGCGCCAAGGGGGCAAATCCTCCAAAGAAGGCGCGCCAATTGGTGCTTTGTCTCAGAGCCGCACCCGTGCCAGGCTTAATAAAGGGTGTTTTTTAAAAATAAATGGCGGAAGATTGACCCCAACCAATTCCTAAACTGGTCTCTAATTTGAGTTGGGAGGTTGGCTTCGAATTTCCATGTAGAGGAAGTAGTTTTCCACCTCTCATGGAAGCTTCCTTGAGGATAGAGCCAATCCCATGATTGTAGGGATCCCAACTCCCCTTCCTCCATCTATATAAGCTTGCCATTTTCCTTTGCAAGCTAATCTCCAAGAGCCTTCATAGCCTAAAGAATGCTGCAAGAGCTTTGATAGTCCTCATAGTGCCAAATCCATAGCAAGGAGATTGACGATCGAAGAGAGAGGCTTGTCCCTATTCCCGACAAGCTTTACCGAGACGTATTCTGCTGACGACCCGCCGAAGGAAGGTTCAGCGTCAAAGCCAGGTTGTATTTTCCTTTGTTGAATTAATGATAAGCGACTATTGGTTATGGTTCCACTCGTATTGTTCATTATGATCATGAGTTGTGTCTTCTCTGACTGATACATAATTGCATATATATCGGGTTTTACGCTTGTGTTTGTCATGCTTCTCGTGTGTGCAAGTGTTTGATCGTAGCAAGCGAGAGGATTGTGATCTGCTGGAGCGAGGAAACAGGAACATCATCTCCTTTACAAACGACAGCATTGGACTTGAGGTAGGCCTTCTTCGCGATTTGGTTTATTGCAATTAGGAACTTGCGCCATAGCGTGTTTTGATTGTTGCTAGACCCGGTCTGGGCTAGTAGGGATCGCCTCTGTCTGCAGAGGGGATTTACCTCTACAACACTTATCAAATATAGAACAAAATACACTATAAACATTCTTATCATGAATTAATTTCATTTACTTATATAAACAATGAACACTAATTATGAATTAAGATTATTCAACATCCATCTAGGATCCAAGTACATCATTAACAATGCTAGTATTTTTTTTTTTCTAAACAAGATGTGAATTTCCTTCAATAATCATTTTCTCGTCTTTCAATAAGAAATTTCAAAATTGACTGGATAACCATAGCCACACTCAGTTTATTCTAGTTTTGATATAGTTTCTTTACTTGCAAGTTTCACCATCTAGAGTTGTAATCTCCAGTTAAGCTATTACTGGTCTTCCATCATTCCTTGAATCATTGTTTTATTTCCAATACATTGACTCATTTAATCCAAATACATAACTTGTCAATGACATAACAACTTCTTGCCCTTCACATTTATTTTGGTTTTTTTCATTATTTCTTAAGCCTCAACTTATCTCCCTTACCAATGGTACAAAATTATTATCTTTAATGTTTACCTTCTGCTTTTAGCTATTCAACATTGTTATTGATTTAAAATGTGAAGCATTGAACCACTAATACCCTTATCATCCACCAAAACATTTAATATGTTTTAGTGCTTAGTAACTCCTACCATTTTCCATGGTATAAACTTGATAAGTTTTTCTTTTCTACAAAAGCCTTAGTATATCATCAATCTATACATGAAACAATGAGTAAAATTTATTCAAGTACACCTTCTATTAGTGGATTTTCACTTCTTCTTCTTCTTATTTTCTAATTTGTGTGTAGTCCTTATCAAGGTCTCATTATAAAATTTCCAACAATACCTCTTCCTAAACTTCATGCTCAGTGTTTTCTCCTTAGTATACATAGTTTATATCCTTTCCCAACAATTAAACCATCATTATCCTTGAAATATTTTCCCAATTTAACACTTGTCATTTCTCACTAGTTACAAGTATTCACAATTTCCAATCCTAACACTTTTAATTTTTGTAGGTCATCACTACAACCCTTGCTAATATTGTTGTTCAGTCCACTCATTAATACCATTAAGAGAACTTTCTACTTAATATAGGCCTCATAAATTATCCTTAGAAAATAGTACATTGCCACATTTTCCTTCCCACTTTAATACACTTTAAAGAATTGCATGAACATAATTAGCTACTCCAATCCTAAATTTTCATATTGTTATTATTAACATTGAAATCCTACTCAAATATCAATAACCTTAGACTTACTATGAAATACTATGTTTATGCTAAGTCATTTTTCCCTTCTTCTTTTTTTTTGGATTATCCTAAGTCATTATATAATCCTTTTAACTTCATTGGTTGATTGAAATTATTTTCTTCTCGATACATGCCATCTTCTGTTAGACCCTATATTGCTTCTCATCTTATCTCCTAGCAATAAAATTTATATGTTTTAACAATTTTTTTTTTTCAAATGGTTACTTATTTATGTGCCACCTTAAGAGTATTAAAATACTTACTTATGACAATAAAACCTCTATTATGTGGTAGTATAGTTTACTAATTGTCATTGAATTCTTATACTTGTTTGTGAAACTTCCACTCACTCCCTGTAAGTGTCATATAACTCCTTCCTAGTCATCTAAACAGTCCAACTTTCTCATGGTTCTAACAACCAACATTCTCTCTCATCAAAATCTGCAAGTTCCTCCTTTATTATTCCTTCATAAGTTATTTTATCAAACATATATTGTTAATATTGGAAATCAAATTTATATTGCTTCAAGCTTGAACTTCATTTAATGTATAATTTTAGGAACACGTGCCACACTTCTCTCAATTACTAAATTAGGATTTTCCACTCCTTGTATGGACATGTTACCTTGGCCAATATAGCATATCAATAATCCAATGTATCACTTCATATTTAATGTTCATATTTAAGTCTCTATGTATTCATTCATGTATATTAATTATCATGCCACTGAAATTAGAGATAAATAGAACAACAACTTATTCACATTATTTTAACATAAAGTTAAACATATGTAATCTTAAAGTGACACTATTAGTTTGACTTAATTATGACATTTTCCTTACCATTCTTCTCTTGACAACCTTCAAACAAGTTTGACCAAATAACTTTAAAAAAAGTACTCATCATTTAATTGCATAACCTTAATTTAAAAATGCACTAAAAATCTATTATATATGTTTCTCAATTATTCCTATAAACATTATAATTTATCATATTAAAAAAAATATATGTAATAATCATGAATTATGTTCTTTAAATAATATATTACATAATAAAATTATAATATATATTATTATATGATCATTCAAAACTTTCCCAAAATATTATACAATTCAAACACTTATATTTTAAATAAATATAATAATAGTATTATTATTATTATAATATAAAAAGGATGCAAGTGCCAAAACGGTGGGAATCAACCTGGAACAATTAAGAAAACTTACGCCAACTTAGTGCTCAACCCAAACCGAAATGATCCTAACCCAAACCATATTTTATGCTTTTCATACTCTAGTGAGTACCACGAGATAATTTTTAAAGAAACCTCCTTTGTTATCCTAATTATTTTTCAAGACATCCCAAAAGCTAATTTTCATATCAAGAAAAATATACATTATACTTAAAAGGGTGCATCTCTTTATCTAAGGTGCAGGTGGAACTACAATTAAATTAAATTTTAGAAGGACTTATCATGATTTCTATGGTTCAAAACAACTCGAAGTAAATTTTCAATTCGATTGGTCCAAAATTAAGGCAGACGTTGAAATCCAAGTTCATGGTCTGAATTTTGACAGTTGATGACGGTCTCGATTCACATCGGGTTCAAAAACCAAGGCCACTTTGAAATATTGGTTGTTAAATACAAAATTTGTTGATGTGTAAAAATAAAAATCTGATCCGCTCATTTACCCTAATCTTAGGGGAAAAAACATAAGTGCTAATGTATAAAAAGAAAGGGTAGAGTGCCGGAAGGTCATGTTAGCCCATCGTCCGTGGTGTTTGCAATGAGACTTGAGCTCAGGCACAACATTTATATAATGAGACATCGATTTTTTTGGCTACGCCCGCCAACAAAGTGTAGTCTAATAGTAACCCTGCAGAGCAGCATGGGGAAAAATCACGTACCTCGACCATTCACACAATGGTGCGATCTTGTATGATGGTTTGGTGTTGTGGCTTGTTCTTGGTGCATAAATAACCAATGGGTTTTTTTTTTTGACGGGACATGGTGGAAACCTCATGAGGCAGAAATATTTCCTGAATTTTTAGGGTTTCAATAAGGTAAACTCTTTTAGATAATTAGTGGAGGTTCAAATTGGAGGTTTGAAGGTGCATATAAATGGTCCGTTGGTTTGATGAGCATAGTGATGAGGGACAAGGCACAATGTATTGTCGAGGAGTCATGAGCGTATTATTTTGCCTCCACACCAACTAAATTTGATAAAGAATTGTTCTTTTAATATATAAATATATATAAAGAATTGTGCATGTGTGTATATTATATTAAATTTATAATCACAATACCAAACACGAGTCTTTTATCACAATCCAAAATCAAGTTTTAACTTTTATCTAGAGGTCATATAAGTTGAAACTTGCTTTGATACCATATGTAACAACCCCAAATTTAACATACGATTAATTATATCAAATAAGCAATTAATGATCACCCCAAAACAGTTTAACTTATCATCATAGAATTTTCAGAAACATGAGCAAGATGACTTACTTGTAATGGCAAATTTCCTTACTTGAGACTCCAAGGTTGAACGCTATCTGAATCATGTTGACTGCAACAAGGTTTTGGGGACAACTCTCCACCCAACTGTAGGCTCAGCTGTATGTAATCTTTCCACAGTTGACCACCCCCGAGTCCTCAATCAACGTACTACTGCCAGGGTATCCTTTGCCTCACAATACCTTTCTCTCCAGAGAATAGATGAAAGAATGAATGATCTTTGAATATTTCTCAATGTCTATTAAATAGACCAAACAATGGAATGTGAACCACATGCACACATTCACTGTGTCAACATGCAACTTAAGTTTTACTTAATTTAGTGTTCTCTTACTTTTTGTTAGCTTTACTTAATTTAGTTTTCTCTTAGTTTAACTTTCTTTCTATTAGTTTCTTAGTTTAACTCTTTGTTAATTTATTTATTTTTGTTAATTAATTCTTTCTTTAACTTTACTTATTGTTTATTGTTTTAGGACTCCAGTTTATTATTTACTATTTTATTTAAAACTGCAGTTATTGTTTAATGTTTTATTTATTATTTATTTATTATTCTCTTGACTATTTATTTATTTACTTATTTATTAAATTATATTATATTATTTATATATTATTTATTATTTTATAATTTTTATGAGACATTACACTGTCGAGGCTATGGACGCCTGTTGGCAGCATAGGACATGCATGTGGTATTGAAGTGAAATTAAAAATTACAATATAGCTTGCATGTTTTGTTCCTTCAAAATTAAAACATGAACAATCATTAAATTTAGTATGGAAATTCCTAAAACCCTCCTAGAATGTGGTGATGTTTGGTTTTTTATGAGTATTTCATTATAATTCTACATACTAGAAATATTTTTTTGGAAATTCAACATTCTAAATTAATCTTTTTTTTTTCTCTAATGATGTGCTTGATAAAATTGTTGCTTCCATCCATCTAGTTCTTTGTATAAATTTCTACATGCCTTTATTTTGTCTGCATCCTCCGCGGGTCTTAATAAATCACATTATTATTACAACACACAAGTCACAAACATCTTAATCATTTCCTCATGCATCATAGATATACCCCGATTCCCATTTTTCCTTTTGATGATCACTTTATTGCATTGCATTAATACACCATTATCATTCAAATGTTCCAAACCTTCCATCTTATCAAAATTTGATTAATGGTCTTGGATGAACTTTACTCTTATTTGGGGGGCGAGTTGGCATTGAAAAATGACTATTATCCGCATTATTGAATACCATTGCATGTCATTGAAGTGATATACTATGTACAAATTTACTATCATCATACATTGTGAATTTTGTTGTTTCCAGTTGTAAGACTGCTTCTTGTTGAACAATTAACAATGGGTGTGCATTCAATATCATATGAACCTATGCAACTACAAGTTTCATAATAGGTACACAACATCTTAATTCAAGCCAGATGGATAAAGTATTTTGAATGGTTAGAGGGTTTTGACAATGAGGTAGCATTAGAATTCACAAATTGTTTGTACAATGCCACAAGAGTGGTGAGAAATGTACAAGTACAAGTAAGTGAAAGTGAAATAGCAGAAGTAACAGGTTTTTCGATCGAAAGAGAAAAGTTGTATGAGATACAAACCTCTCTTTAGAACGAAACCTTTCTGTTCTTGAATGTTGGGGAATCATTGATCATAATAGGAAAGGGGTATAACCCTAATTCATTACCTAATCCATGGAAGGAAATAACAGGGATTGTCCACCGATAAATCACCTATGAAGGAAGATACGTCATGGTAAGAGGGAGTAATCTCAAACTCATGCCATCTCTAAGGAAAAAGGTAACTCTGAACCTTCCATACTTTCTTCATTTAGTATTCATGAGACTGCTACTAGGTTAAGGAGGTCCAAGGGCCAAGCTTCGGTTGTAAGTCACCATGGATTCATCAAGCTGTTAATCATAAGAAGTCTTAGCCAAGTCCAACAGACTTGGGAAGGGTTCCTTGGGAACCATGACGATGGTCAAGACATTCCCTTGGAAAATGAAACAAGTTGGAAAATTTGGGGAAATTATAGTTAGTGATGAGAAGCTAGAGAAACGCAATGAGGAAACTTTAAATTAAACTCTCATGATAGAAAATATCTCGCAAGGAATTATACAAATTGTAAAACCTAAAAAACTCGGCAGCACAAAGAAAAGAATGGAATCTGTTTTAGCTTTGCTTGCTAAGAGAAGAAGGAAGTCTACTATAATTGTGAAGCAGGGCCAAAGTTCTTTGAACCCTCTTGTGCAGCTAACAGAAGAAATTTTGACTCAAGAATAAGAAAAATCAGCTCAAAATGTATCAACTTCATATCATATGGAGAAGGAAATAACAATAACCCAAGAATGAGAAGGGCTAGAGAGTTTAATGGATACTGTAAATTTCAAAGAAGCTGTGACCACCTCAGTAGAAGAACTTGCAGTTCATTTTGACAGTGCTCTCGACCAGGGGACTTCACCAAATTCGCTAGCTATAACTTCTCCTATCAATTCTGCAGCTATTTTTATCCTGGATTCAGATATTGATCCTGAAGTTGTTTTGTCATAGGGGTGTTCTAGAGACTCTGTTGCTACTATATTAGAGCCTTTATCTCCGAAGGGAATGATTGCAAAATCTTTAAAAAAATTGATTGATGAATAATGAGATGATGGTACTGGCTTTTTAGCTGAGCCTCATATTGATTTTCATGATGAGGACTTCCTGAAGTCGGGAACTGATGTGATGACAAGGGAAGCTGAAAACTTACCGATAGTCAAATCCACTCAGGAAACTATTTCCGAAGAAGCCAAAATAGTAGTTATTGTTTTCTCCCCAACAATCTTGGTTAGCATTCCTATTCAGATGGCCTCATGTACTAAAGCTGTGAGAAAAGAAAGGTAGAGGAAAATTTTAGAAGGAAATTGATAAATTAAAGAAAGAAAATAAGAAATTGCGAAGGAAAGTACAACATCTAAATAATTGGTTACATGGTATCAAGAAGTTTCATAGAGATTATGTGAAGAGGCCTAAAAGAAACTAGGAAACTCAGGAAATGGAATTCTATACTGATGTTATATTTTTCTTTAATGAAGCCAGTACTCAAATAGACTTATTTCTTGTTGTTATTGAAGTAGGAACCCAGACTAACCTTGAGGTACGCTCCTCCTACCCTTGTTAAAATAGGAATTCAGATTGATCTACCATTTAATTTTTAATGACAAAGGGGTACACAAATAAGAGGTGCATCCCTGTACTCCCTTGGTTTTAGAAGCCTCCTTTAGATTCCTACATAAAACCGTGTAGGAACATCAACATACCATAGCAATATACTGGGGAGAAGTGGTGCCTTGGATGGAACATCAAGAGTTTCTCCAATGATTTAAAGCATTGAAACAACATAATATGAGACCTGTGCACAACTAAGCACATATGAAAAGTAAGTAAAGGATTTAAAGGACTGCCTTAAGAAATACGTAGAGAAAACAAAGGAAATTTTCTCTATTTATTCAGATGCCTTGGCATGTAGGTCCCCAACTCGAAATTATGATTTATATTTGTTTGAGTGATATCTGTTTCTTAAAGTAAAATAAATACAATCTGGACAATCACATGAGTTTAGAAATGTACTAGATTTTATTTCTACTTTCTGAAGACATGATGAGTATACACAATATTTTATGTGTGAGTTGTATATGCATAATTTATTTTTATAAGAGCAGGTAGAAGAAAATCCCATCCCATTCATTGGAGATATTCAATTTCAGGCTTTTGTATTATTTTCCAAGAACTAGGTTAAGTGGGAAAAGACTCATCATACCTTATACAGAAGAGAACATGTCCTTGATCTTTGGGTTATAGGGGAACCAAATAACCCCTTATGCACACGAACTCATCATAGAATTTTTATAAAGAAACCTGGTGTTGCCCCTGCACTTGCACAAACCCAATATGATGTATGGCACTCAAGAATGGAATATTTGGAAGACAAAAGAGACGAGGCTCTTCGTGGAGCCAAGGAAAGATGGCAGTCATCACCTAATGAAGTCAAGAATAGAGAACCTTTTGGTTATCAAAACTTTCGATATTCTATGACTAGAATATAAGTCTATGTTCACTTGGTGTTGGAAAGAGGTAGCTGGGGGATAAGATGCAGGTATCGATGCCCCATAATCTGGTGCCCCCAGTCATTTTATAAATATGATTATGACTTACCAGAAGTAGGTAAGTTAGTGTATTTTGAAGAGATCCAAAAAAGAAGCGGGTTTAGACATAAAGGAGAAGAAGCTTATGAAACTTACTCCTTGACTGTCCTACATGTTTATTTGTATGAGGTCATGCAAAAAGGTTAGTTGGGGGGTGATGTTGGGACTCATATTTTTCATATTTTCCTTTCCTTAGTTCCTAGTTTTCATATTATTTTCTAAATATTTTTTGTGATTAAGCTATATTAACTAATGTGGTATGGACTTTAGTAGTATTCTATATGCATTTATTGTTTTATTATTTCATGAACAAATTCGATCATTAAAGTGCTATTTCATAACAAATGAATCCTCATTATTGGACAAGAATCTATTAACACATCAATATTTGATGTTTTTTACTGGAATGGTTGGACAATATCGTGTAAGCCTCAGGCTGTTACACTCTGTTTGGAATAGATTAGTTGAGGATGACCTCTTGAACTGGCCTTTTAGACACATTATGATATTTTTAACTTAAACGAGAATCCTAAAAATATTTAGATTCTCATGATCGCTCATTATTAAAAATAGATTCTAAAATATTTATATTTTACTTGTACGATATAAAAACTGGTGTTGAACCTCGAAACAGGTTGTTCAAGTTGTAATATTATTTTTGACACAAGCTCAAACTTGTAATTACATTAATTGTAACTGGTTTTTTTGCAAATTGAATGGAAGTGTTCATTAATCAAATTTAGTCTACTGTGCTGATTTCTCCGTAAGGTAGTTCGATTCTAGATTTGGGCCCGATCCCAGAAAAAACATTGTCTTCTCTTGTATCATTAAATTGGTGTGTTATTCCATTTTTCGAACTATTTTTATTTTCATAATTGTTCTTAATTTCTCACTTCTAATTTGTTAAATTGAATGATCTATTTTGAATCAGGGTTATTGAAATTGTTATAGAGTAGATATGTTGCAGTTAATATGTTATAAGTAACGTTCCTTCCTTATGTTTCTTGTAGATTATCATATATTTCTATTTCGATTGTTTAATTTCCATTAAATAGTATGATTTTGTAGTGTTGTACTTTTACTCTATAGTTTTAGTTCCCTAAGAAATTTTTTTTTGTTCAATATGTGTTCTTTTTCTATTTCCTTCAAAAGCATATATAAGTTAATGATTTGAATAGTTTGCAATAATTAGAGATTGCATCTTGAGTTGATTCCTTTAATGTTTCATCCTTGCATTTAAATAGGATCATAGAAAATAGTCATATCCACATTTCTCTTGCATAAACTGTGTCGATAACCTTGAAATAGAAAAATGAAATCTCAGGTTGACAAATTAATGTGTAGCAGTTAATTGGCCCTTTTAGGAACGATTAATTGGCCCAAAAAATTCCCGCACGAGAGGGTCTTGGGCCGGACTAGCCATAATGGGTTGCTCGACCAAGAAGCGAAATGAAAAGAGTTAGATATTAAAGGACTTACCAAAATAAAGGTTAGCATTATGAGTCTCCACTTCACGCCAAGGTGAGCACAAATCTGATTGAGGGTTTCCGTAGGGTTTTCACAAAGAAGTTGCAAGTCGAAGGAACCATAGAGCTATCGATCCCTAAAATATAACTTTCATTTTTCATGTCAATATAACTATGAATGATTCCTAAATCAATTAAAATATAATGTAATATTCCTACATTAGCCTACAACTAATGGGAATATTAAAATTTTGTTTTGTCACATAGATAGGTGAATAAGTGGGTGGGAGGACCCATAAAACTCTTTATGGTGAATAAAACCACTTCTCATGTGAAAGTGGACTTATAGTTTTAGCCTAATAAAGTACCCTAAAGTGTGGAAAGGGTTCAAAACATATTGACTGGGTCAACCTTGACCAAATCCACAACGCTTTCTTGAAGGAGTGGCCATCAATGAGGCACACCGCAGTTTTAGATGGAGCTGCTTTGTGTGAAAGGAGTGTTTTCAATGAAGGTGTTTAGGGTTTGCAAGCTCTCAACTTATAAAAGGAAGAGAATGGCAGCATGATGAGGTTGTTGATGATTATCAGATTTCTGAATATATTGTCCTTTTAGACATTAATTATTCCCTGGATGTTTACCTGAGAATAGTGTTGTTTAGCACATGGTATTCCAATTTAGGAATTCCATTCTCTTTCCTTGAGAGGCCACTTGGAAGAGTTTGATTTGTATTGTCCACTATGTGGCTTAAGGCCAAGCTTCTTATTTCAACTACAATTCAGATCTTATTGAGGGTTTGGTTGTCTTTGCAAGCTACAACAAGTGGAGGCTAGATCTACTCAGATCTAGATCATTTCAGTGCCCTTTTTCATTGGAGGAGGATTCTACTCCATTGGGAGGAGTGTATTGGAGTGCTTGGGCATAATTTTCTGATCTTGGCATGTGGCCAACTATTATCTGAACCCTACAATGTAGTTTCCCTTCCAGATCTTCATTATTCTTGTAGGTGCTCTTGCAAGGTGTTTTGGCACATCAGCTGGTGAGATGGTTTTCAAGTGTTGGGGATCTGCCCTTCACTTTGAAGATCCACTGAAGGAATATCTATTTTTTGTCATATCAAATCTGATCTAAATACTTTGTATACTTCATAATTTCTGAATATTTCTACAGATCTGCGGACTTAGATCTTAGATCTACTACTTGTACTTGGTGTAATGCTGGAAACTCCAAGGGGATCTGAAAGAGGAGCCCTTGTAGTGCATGGATTTGTTATAGATCTAACTTTTCCTGCACAGATCTGCTCTATATCTAAAATTTAATCAAAAACTGTTGCAACCTAATAAAATAACATTGTCAAGGCCGTTTCAGTCAATACATGTGGTTTATGCACCTCTTTTGAGGGATTTTCTTATATTGGAGTCTTGTATTTCCAGTTATGTATCTTATGGGCCATATTTTACATTTGATTTGATGCTGTAAATACATTTAGAAGGTCTCCATATTGGCTTCCTGCTTTGCTTTAGATGAACTGCGTTATTTCTTTGCATATATGTCTTATGCTGCTGCATTCCCCATTTGGGAATATTATAGTGGTATCATAGAATCATCTTGGCACAACTTGTGCTTTCTAAGAAGAAAATATGTCTTTTCAAGAAAAGAAAAGATAGAAGAAGAAGATTTATTACACAGAAGATAAAGAAGACAAGGGTAAGACCCCTTTATCTAGAAGAATGAAAGGATAAGAGTTCTCAAAAACTCTTTTCCAAGCTATGCATGAGTTGAAAAGAGAAATCAGGGGAATGAGGAGGGAAAGACATGTAGATCCCTCAAGAATATCTTCACATGACGAAAACCCCAGTTCTTCATATCATGTGTGCAAGCACTCAACTACACAATCAGATCTACAACGTTATGCTATGCCCAAATTTACTGCAAGAGAGATGAAGAAAGAAGATGCACCAAAGGAGGAGACTTTGAGTGATTATCTTTAGGAGTATGAATCTCAATCTTGGAGATTCAAGGAGCACTTGGGCTTCCAAGAGTTCTGCCAGCTCAAGGAGGAAATGAGATCCAAAAAGTACAATAGAAGGAGAAGAGGTAGATTCTTTCTGCCAAATTTTGATGGATCCTCCACATGCACAACCGAGGATTGGATAGATTAGCTAGACTCATATTTGGATCTGCATCAAGTTTCAGAAAAGGAAGCCCTTAAAGTAGCAACACTGCATCTCAAAGGTAAAGCCTATGCTTGGTGGTTATTTGAATCCTTTTCATTAAAGAATGCAAATATATATACTTATGCAACATTCACTCAGAGATTAGTGAAGAGATTTGATGTAAGACAAACTGAAACATATTTGATTGAGCTAGCAAAACATGGACATGCAAAACCCTTGCATGAGTTGGAAAGATATGTTATGCCAACTCCACTTCATATTTCTCTTGAAGGGGATAAAAAATTATGCGATACTTTGCCAAAGGCAAGATCCCCATTGCATGAAGAGATTTCTTCTCAAAGGGAAGACATGGAGATTCCTCTTTCAAGGGAAGACCAAGATCTAGGGTCTCTCATTATTAATGAGGTATCCTCAAACATTGATGAGGAGAAAGAGCATGAAAGCAGTAACACCGCTATCACTTTAGGAGGAGAACCATCACCACATGGGGATGGGTATGAAGTTATTGCTTCAAGAGGATAATCTTTCCAATCTTTGCAAAGGGCTCCCAAGGAGCATCATGTGACAGTATTATTGGGCAGTAACACCTTGATCCAAGGGGGAAAGAAGATGGATCAAAATTCAATGATGAGGATCATGCACCCTTGTTTATTTCAAGGGGTCTATATTCAGAAGAAGGAGACTGATTTATGCAGCAAAGAAAGGGACAAATCAGTCCACTCACTTATACAGTCTACTTCAGATTTTGATGTCTCTTTGCATTAAGGCATTCCACCAGGGAGACCCCCTGATGAGAATATGAATAAAGTGTTCTCTCAACTGGTTGCATCAATGATATATTTGGCTAAGGAAGGAGCCTTGAGAGGAGCTACCACAACACTAGGAATATTTGATGGGTTCCAAGGAGAGGTGAGAAAATTTCTAAAATGGACTTTGCTATCTTCCACTTAGCCATTTGCACTGAAAAAGAAGGATTCAGAGATCTGTGATGACATGAGCATGGTGTCAAATTACCACTCCATATTCTTGGGGTATAAAATGATACTCCCACACATAAGAAATATTTCTGAATATGAAAAGAGGGTATTAACACTCAAGTATGGATGGGCCAAACTATGTAAGTTTTGGAAGAAAGAGACCTTTCAAAAGGAGGTTGACTTCCATGAACTTAAATCTTGTCTTGAGAAATATTAGCTGCAAGAGAGGCAGCAAAGGTGGAGCTACAACACTCCAACATGTGACTTTGGCATTGAGCATGTCAAAGAGGAGAATGATGATGTGACAACTACTTCATTTCAAAATATTACAACATTGTCATTGTTGGGAAGCCTAGATCCATATTGGGAGTCCCAAATCTTGGTAGAATATTCCAAGAACCTATTTACATGTAAGGTTATTGATGGGAAAATGGAAGATAGGAGGTATAGAGTGGTTGATGGATTCATTTAATTTCATGATCAGATCTATTTGACTAAAGAATCAAAGCTCAAAGAAAAAATACTATATGCAGCCTACGAGATCTTTCTTTCTACTCCCAATGATTTCATTAGAACACACCATATTATCTTGAATGGATTCATGTGGGAAGGCTTTGAATAATAGTTATATCAGCATTTTCAGAGATGCATGAACCATGAGGAGACGGGGAAGATATGTGACTCTATGGAGGAGTCCATTCAGCCACCTCTTTCCTCTTTGGGAAAGAGAAGAGATAGATCTATGCACCACTCCATTTGTATGTGGAGAAATGTTGGTAAAGAATATGCTTTTGTATCTCATGATTAATTTGATTATTACTTGTATTATTTTACCATGTATATGTAGGCCATATCTCCTAAGAGGAGTGTTATTCCATACAAACTTCATGGCCAAATTTGTGTTATAGCATCATTTCTCACCTTCATATGATTCATGATTGCTTTTATGGCTTTGGGCACCCATTCCTACAGACTTGGACAAATTCACTTAAAAACAGTGTAAAAATCCCCATACGCGGTTATGCCCAGCTTTTTCCGCGTGTATACGCGAGTATCCCTGCACTTTTTCCGCGTGTATACCGGCCAATGATGTATATCATTAACCAACGCGAGACAACCCACCAATAATGAAAATGAGCGTCAAGGTGCCCCAGTACAATCTAACAAGTGTGAATGAATGAGTTGAAGTCAAACACTTGAAAGAATCTACCAATCAGGAGGCAATGATGAATCCCCACTATCGATAGCGAAGAGTCTGCCAGTGATGTCGTCCACCCTTATATGTTGCAGTTCAGTACAACAGCATCCTATATGTTGGCTCCCGAGTTGCGTGATTGTACCGTTTGTTCCACCTCTTATGATTCGGTACTTGGAGATTCAGTTACTTATATGATCAGACATCTAGTTGCACCATCCTTGATCAACTTTCTATATGTGATACTTGGACATTGATTCAGACTTATATTTCCGGGCCATGCTCAGATGATTCATTGTGTACTTTCAGTTCGGCTATACTTGTATACATTTTGGATCTATTCAGTACTTTCTATATGATATATTTTTGACTGAGCATGGGTATGCCCACCTCAGCATGAGTTGACTCTCTATTTTCTTTCATTGGTTTTTGGCAGGCTGAAATCTGGTGAAGTCCTCTCTTGTCCTTGCAAAGTTCTTTCTATGTGCATAATACATTTCGGCCATCATGTACCCCTTCTGACCTGATATATTAGGGGGCATCTGTTATAGCATCATTTCTCACCTTCATATGATTCATGATTTCTTTTATGGCTTTGGGCACCCATTCCTACAGACTTGGACAAATTCACTAAAAAACAGTGTAAAAATCCCCATACGCGGTTATGCCCAGACTTTTCCGCGTGTATACGCGAGTCCACATGCACTTTTCCGCGTATGCCATTAAAATCATGAAAAAATATATAAAAATTCCCTATTTTTGGGCTGGGTTGATGGTTACTCTGGTAGTTCAACCACCCCAGCACGTGGCCAACTGTTTCCAACTGTTGAAACTACTTTGAGGGAGTATAAAAGCACCTCATGTGTATGGCCTAAGGGAGAGAGAATTTATTGATATTATACTCTGTTGGTATTCCCTATCCAAGTATGAATTCCCGTGCCTCCTGCACTTTCCAGTTCATTATAGGAAACCTTTGTTTCCTGGAGATGCTCATCTCTTTATATGTCATCTCGTATGCACCAGTTTGGAAGGAGTCTTAGCGAGGCAAGGGCGGGACGGATCCGGACGACGGTCTGCTCGAAGATCGTGGAAGGATTCAGGTGATCTCTCCACTCGTTACTTTTGTACATGCTATTTATAATACGAAAGTACCATCTTGTTCCCGAAATATACGTGTTAGTGTCTGCTTACATATATGAGAAAATTGTTATTTAAGCATTCATGATGGTTTATTTAATGTGTTATATGGATTTCACTAACATTTAGAGTAGATATATGCTGTACAACCAGTTCTTCGTGCTTGTTTCTTCTTGTCTTTCAGGTTAAGAAGGAAGGACGGTTGCTGGGGGTTTGGACCCCGCGGGATCTGCTTCAACCGTAGGACCTACGGGTAATTTCCTCGATCTACTCTATTTAGTTTTTCATGAACATGTATGGTTGTGTGAGTCCTTCTTAAGTAGCATGCCCCTGCTCTGTGGAGGTTGTAACCCAACGAAACTCTAGGGTGATATTCCCCGAAACAATTTGGGCCACAAAAATTTATGAATGTGGCCACTCCCTTGGAGGACAAAGGGATATTTTGTTTCATGATGGGTGCATTCCTAAGGCACCAAATATATCTCACACTTTATGGTGAGATTACTTGGTTAGCAAGTAAGTGGTGGGGAAACCACTTACCATATCACTATTTGATGCAGTCAGGAGATCTATTGCGCTGGTTCCACTTGTGGGACTATGATCCACCTCCATCATTGCATTTGATTGTTTATGTACTACTAGTGTTGATCCCACATGATGATGATGCTCTTATCTTTGTTGGGGACATGATTGGAGGGATGACACATTGGTTGAATGTGTCCATTGGGAATGAAACTTCCCATATTGATTCATGCTTCAAGAGGAGGATGGGACATTATATGGCTGCTACACTATATCTTTTGTTTCCTTATGCAAGGGGCCACATGTTTGACTTATATCTTTGGGAGAAGCCTCTCACATGGGAGGATTTGTGGCAAGACATGTGTTTTTTGGACCATATTCAGCCAACACATATTATCCTCTACTATTTTCAAGATTTGGAGAAGCTTATGGCAGTAAGAAGGTGGTTGGGTGGCCACTTATTATATCATGTTTTGAGGCAGCATGAAAAATAACAACGCTGGTCTCAATGGAGGGACTATTGTCACCATCCAATATATCATATGACACTTAGTCCATGTTTCTTTTGGAGCACATATGGTGATGATACTCTATTCACTATATGCATGGGGGATTAGGCAATGAGACTCCCTAGAACCAATGAGCGGAATCATGAGGTTCCAAGTATCTTTTGGCTTCATGAGGACTATGTTGCAACCTAGGATCAACATCTCCAAATTTATCATAGATGGAGGGTGAGGCAGTGTAACTTGAACAATATTACCTCTCATTTTCAGCCATGCAGCCCCTACACATTGCATAAGGAGGTGATTGGTGACTATTTCTGTGAGCTACAAAGGATGGCTCACTTTGTTTGGATGATAGCATGGAGATTGGAGTTTCTCATTGGGGTTGAAGCACCCAACATTTATCATCTCCCATGCCTTAAGGAGAGCGATGGAAAAAAAATAAATCTTCCTATATATCTCCCACTTCTTCATAATGATAGATATTTGGTTCATTCACCAAAGGAAAACTTGTATTCTTGGGAGGAGACATATCCATTGGAGATTTTGAAATGTCCTTGTAGTTTCTTGAGGACAAGAAATTTTTTGAAGGGGAGGACTGTAATATTCCTACATTAGCCTACAACTAATGGGAGTATTAAAATTTTTTTTTGTCATATAGATAGGTGAATAAGTGGGTGGGAGGACCCATAAAACTCTTTATGGTGAATAAAACCACTTCTCATGTGAAAGTGGACTTATATTTTTAGCCTAATAAAGTACCCTAAGGTGTGGACAGGGTCCAAAAAATATTAACTAGGTCAACCTTGACCAAATCCACAACGTTGCCTTGAAGGAGTGGCCATCAATGAGGCACAATGCAGTTTTAGATGGAGCTGCTTTGTGTGAAAGGAGAGTTTTCAATGAAGGTGGTTTAGGGTTTTGAAGCTCTCAACTTATAAAAGGAAGAGGATTGCAACATGAGGAGGTTATTGATGATTATCATATTTTTGAATATATTTTCTATTTAGACATATATCATTCTCTGGTTGTTTAGCTAAGAATAGTGCTGTTTAGCACATGGTATTCCTCTTTAGGAATTCCATTCTCTTTCCTTGAGAGGCCTCTTAGAAGAGTTTTCTTTGTATTGTCCACTATCTGGCTGAAGGCCAAGCTTCTTCTTTCAACTAAAATGCAGATCCTGTTGAGGGTTTGGTTTTCTTTGAAAGCTGCATCATGTGGAGGCTAGATCTACTCAGATCTAGATCATTTCAATGCCCTTTTTCATTGGAGGAGGCTTCTACTCCATTGGGAGGAGTGTATTAGAGTGCTTGGGTATCATTTTCTGATCTTGGCATGTGGCCAACTATTATCTAAACCCTACAACGTAGTTTCCCTTCCAGATCTGCGTTATTCTTGTAGGTGTTGTTGCAGGGTGTTTTGGCACATCAGTTAGAGAGCTGGTTTTCAAGTGTTGTGGATCTGCCCTTCACTTTGAAGATCCACTAAAGGAAGATCTATTTCTTGTCATATCAGATCTGGTCTGAATAATTTGTATACTTCAGAATTTCTAAACATTTCTGCAAATCTGCAGACGTAGATCTTAGATCTACTGCTTGTACTTGGTGTGATGCTGGAAACCCATGAGGGTCTGAAAGAGGAGCTTTCGTAGTGCATGGATCTGTTATAGATCTGAATTTTCCTGCACAGATCTGCTCTAGATTTGAAATGTAATCAACAGTTGTTGCAGCCTAATAAAATAACTCTATCAAGGCCATTTCAATGAATACATGTGGTTGTTGCACCTATTTTGAGGGACTTTCTTCTATTGGAGTCTTGTATTTCCAGTTATGAATCTTATGGGCCATATTTTACATCTAATTTTCTGTTGTAAATACAATTAGAAGGTCTCCATATTGGCCTCCTGCTTTGCTTTATATGAACTACGTTATTTCTCTGCATATCTGCCTTATGTTGATGCATTCCCCATTTGGGAATATTACATAGAAATAAGTTGATTATGTAACTTACCTTCGATTTCAATCATGTGTGCCTGGTGTTCATACTTCTTGTTATCCAACACAACATAGATATTGGCCATGTTTCTTTCCAAGACCTCCACTGTATCAACTTCCTACATACAGTGCATCATCCTATTACTTCCACCCTTATAAGGGTTGTCTTTAAATGTATGATATCCTTGAAAACACCAACATATGACATGCAGGAATGGGGATTTCTATCCTAAAAAGGTGTTGGCATTATTATGTAATATGTTGTCCTTGATGGCAACCTACTTGATGAGTTTCCTTTTAATAGAAACCTATTTGTTAAAGATGTAAAAATGATGTATCTACAAGTCAGTTCAGATGTGACAGAGAAAGGAATTCCAGTAAGTGACAGAGAAATGATAAAGTTAATATTTCACAATGTATACATAGGTTTGATGAAGGCAACCTACGTATACTCACAGGTCTGATGAAGGAAACCCACCTATACATCCAGAATTAGTGTTTATGTAGTTTTGGTTTAGATAAGTTGTGTATACACGCAGGTACAAAGAAACCAAGTCGCATATGTACTTACTCACTCAATTTATGATACCAGGGGTACTTACCATGGTTTTAGCCCACAATATTGAGCATTGTGTGTCATATATTTGATTCTGTCCAAGAATACCATCGACACTTGTGTGGTTTTGGCTCATGGTATTGGGAGAGGCTCAATCTATATAAGGAGAAGAATATCATAGTGTAAAGGGTGCAAGAATATGGGTATTGAATGAATACTTCAATCTGAAGTATATCTACATGGAATGGTTTACAGTTTATTAATAGATCTGAAAAAATGATGCACCTATGAATTCAATGATGGATCAGGATTTCTAGACCTAAAATGACTACGTATTTTCTTGATATGTTTGTGAAATGTTTAGATATGTGATCTAGCACATGTTTTTTGAAGTGAAGGGCATGATCTGAGTAAGTTTGTTGATATGAAATATTATGCAGTCCTAAATATGTACAGATCTATATGCTAGTTCATCATGGTGAAAGTGTGTATACACGTGGGTTCGTTTCAGCAAAAGCATGTTTGCAAGTTAGGGTTGCTTTGAATATTGCTGAAGAAAATGTCTGGTCATTTCTGCTATATTTTTTCTGTTTGTAAATAAAGTCTTCATATAGATCTAGATTGTTTGAAGATTGTATATGCTACTAGTTGATTATGTATAAATATGATCAGTGACTGGGTGATTGAATATGATGGATTCTGATAACTGAATAAGGGGTCTGTAAATATGACAGAGTATGCCTAAATGTCTATGATCTGTTCTGAGCCTGATCAGATTCCTAAATTCAATATATAAAGATCTATATGCATGTTCGTCTACTGGAAAGTGTGTATATATGCAGGTTGCAGTAAGTGAAGTAGCGTATACATTTTTTTTATGAATGATTAGGGTTTCAGTTGATTTAGTGTATTGATGCAGTAGTCTGGGTTCAGTTCCGATATTTTGATTATAGTGATCTCACTATGAATTGAGTTGGTAATTGGTTAAGTGATTGTTTTCTTCAATGGTTGGTTCAGTATTCGAGTGATTGGTGATTGTTTATTCAGTGTTTTTTTCAGGAATTGGATGAATATTTTGGGTACAGTAATCAATTTTTGTCTTGATATTTGGATTATCTAAGGTTAAAGGTTTCAGCATGGATTATCGTTAGGGAAATTTTGAGGTCTAAAATGGGCCTCCTAAAAAAAATGTCCAACCAAAAAAAACTTTATAAGAACCAATAGGATTCAATATGATGACGTCAACCATGGGGGATGATTCACCATTTTCTTATGTAAAAGGGTAAAAAGGTTAAAAAATAATAAAATAATAAATGAATTTTTCAACTCGTATTTTCAAATTATCTCCCAAATTTTTTACTCAAATTTTGAGTAGGAGTACTCCTTGGATGAAAAATTTAATTTCTCATCGAACAATTATCCATGTTGCATACTTTTGATGGACCCTTCTACATGAAAAATGAGAAATACATGAAAAAAAGTGATTGAAATCATGTTTTTCATGTATTTCTCATTTTTCATGTAGCAAAATCCATCGAAACTATGCAACATGGGTACTCATTGGATGAGAAATTAAATTTTGTATCCAACTGGTACTCCCACTCGAAATTTGAGTAAACAATTTGGGAGATAAGTTGAAAATATGAGTTGAAAGAGTAGTTTTTCCTTTTTCCCCTCTAAAATCTGATGATGTAATCAAATATTATTTTATTATTTCCACTATTATTTTATAATTTCCTTAGGAGGACCATTTTAGACCTCAAAATTCCCCTAATGATTTTGGATACAGTAATAAGTTTTTGTCTTGATATTTGGCTTATATGAGGTTAAAGGTTTCAACATGGATTGTGTGATGAAAAGAGGCCTACAAGTTGTCTTGTGTTGCAGTTGTTGGATCCAGTGTGAAAATTGATGAAACATGGTCCGCAATGGTGATTAAGGTTGGAGCCTTCAGTGAGGGGGTCGTAGCTCCCTTCCATTGGTTGCTGGTGTTAGCACCTGATCTGAACCCCAGGCTGAAAAGGGAAAAATAGGGTAACAACTAAACCACGCTCAGCCTTGTAGCTAGACCTACAAGGACAGGAGAGGGCTCTCTCCGTAAAAGGATATTCAATAAAGTGTAATAACGAACTGATATTAGGCTAGGTAAAATGATGGAAAAGGGTTTTAATAAAATGAATGATTTTTCAGGGATGTGTGGGACAAAAAGGGATAGTATGAAACTGGGGAATCAAATCAGGACATAGGGTATTTTATGGGGCAAGATAGGCAGGAAATTTTAGCAATTAAGGTTTAAATAAGGATGAGATGGAGAGACTGGTGAGGAGCTGAAAAGGTCACAATAAATGGATCCTTTTCAAACAAAAGAAAAAACAGAGAGTATGAATGATTTCCCAAGGCAGAGCATATAAAATGGATTCTACCTTTCTATCTTGAAAGCATTCAAAAGGAAATGTTTATGGATGAGAGGTGAAACATAACAATTTACATATGAAATTAAGGAAATAGACAAATGCTAAAACTCATACCACATGGATCCCACAAATCAGAGCTGCATCTCTTATTAATTCCCTGTCAAAATGTACAATGGAGCGCAAAGCGTTCTTCCACACTATTCCCCTACTGGTGAATTACAGACTGCTTTACAAATGATTTACAATTATATTAAATACACCAGATTTGTGGGAACATAGATCAACAGAAAAAGGGAGCTGTTTTAACAGCTGAAGAACTGAAATCTAAATATGGCAAAGAGAAAAACAACAATTTTCCCCTGAAAATAAGGGACAACATTACATTTGACTTCTTGGAGATTCATTGTTATACAGGGGAAAAATAAAATAGGCAATCCGAAAACAGATTTCCTATTTTGTTGCTGCTGAACAAACTCTGTTTTTAATATAAGCTTCTCAGCCTTTTGACTTTTCGCTTTGCTTTCCGTTATTCATTTGAAGAAACCGACTTTTATGAAATGCTGTTGAAATAAAATATAATGAAATTATATACCTTTGTGAAGGGAAAAATTAATTTGAATGGGGAAAAGGGAAGGGAAAGGAAATGGGGTCCACTTTATAATCGCAATCGGGAACAGAGGGGAGGCAATATACAATATAAACATTGTAATATGTTATGCGACAGTGCCATTGCCAATCGGCGATCGGGGAATGGGGAGGATGCTATTCGAAATGAAAACCAAAACTCCCGATGCGATGGGCATGTGGGAAATAGGGATGAAAGACAGGCCAAAGGGATAATGGGGTAAAAATGAATATAAAATGGTTTCGGCGCTTTTAAAAAGGGAGGAAGGCTTTTCGTATGAAAGAGCAGAGGGCTTATAATGGTGGGACCGAGGTACTATTATCGCAATCAGAATCGAAAGACAAAAGGGAAGCGGGGGCAAGCGTTATATAGAAAATGTCGATGCGAATTGGTAAAACCTTTGTACATATGAAATAAAACAAAATTGGATTTTACAAAGGGAAAGGCTTTTATATTATGAACGGGGTGGAATATAATGTGGTGGGCTAGAGGGTCAATCGGCATCGGGGATCAGAGGGGAGCGGGATAGAATGATACATATGAAGTCGCCGATGTGATTGGGGCGCGATGGCTTGCAATCCATTCAATCTGATGAATAGATCGACGTCGGGAGTGAAATCGGGGAATATGAATCAGAGCGTTTTTAATCTGAGGGGAGTGATTCAAGAGGCGCCGATCAAGTGTAGGTCGTCCGATCGGACGGGCAGATCGACGGCCAATACAACATCGGGCAGAGTTCGATCGGGGGTTGCATTTTATGGAATCGTCGATTGTGATGGGCCTGATCTCATATGGGCCGTCGGATTAGAGGGGCCAATCAACGGTCAGGATGTACATCGGAGGGGGCCAATATAATCGCATCGAATTTTTGCGATAGGCCAAGCGGAGCGCACATTTCAATATTTGCGATTGCGATGGAAAGTGACTTAAGGTGGTGGGGTTTTATAATATAAAAATTTGTTATAAAATTTTATTATAAAGTTTTCAAACTATGTTGGGGAAGTGGTTTGGAACGACGGGGGGTATTTATAACATGAAACTTTGATTTTGTTATAAAGTTTCACGGTGTGGAGGGGAAGTGGTTTAAGGAACAAATCGCATATTTGTTGAATTATTTTATAATGCGATTTTTTCAATCAGAGGGGGGAAAAAGGGATTTATAAAGAAATATTAAACTTTAATAAAATAAATTTTAGGGAAAGATGGGAAAAAGGAGTTATTTGAGGATATAGGGGAATTTTACTTCACTTAGGAATAAATTTCAATTCAGGAGTCAGTTTTGAGAGTGTAGTATACCGTTGGAAAGCTCTTTCTGGGCTCTTTCTATTGGATCTACTTAGAACATGATTTGATGCTGAACATGTTGCAGAAAACTTCTCTGAAGGCAGGGTGATGACTTTGTGGAGATGACAGCTTCTGAATTGTGAGTTATTACATATGATGACATAAAATTACATAATAAAAGATAATAAAGGAAAAGTATCATGTTTTCACCTCAAAACATGGTTTTGAGGTGAAAATTACATCAAGCTGAATAAAATATATCTTTGATCTTCCAGGTGCTGTGACTTTGAGTTTATTGACTTCCTCATGACCTTGATGATATTTACTGACATTTGAGTTATTTATTTGATCATGGTGATAGCCTAGGACCTAATGAAACCCATCCTATGACCCACTGACATGATTTTGAGAGTGAAAATGACTGATGACTAAAGACCATGGAGAAGAGAATCAACAAGTTTCACATGAGGGAAAACTGATGAAAAATTACTACCATCAATGGATCCATGACCTAGCGGAATGGTGAAATTTTATTGGTATGGGGCTCCTAATATGCAAATGCAAAAGAGTAATTTTGATCACTGATGGCAGTATGACTAAACTGACACTAACATTGGCTCCAATGGGGATGGTAGCTCCTTGGAGGTGCCAAGAACACCGTAGACCAAGTAGCCTCTTCCATTGGGCATGGAGTCAAAAACACTAAAACTGACACAATGCAGACTGACTTTGACTCAAGACTAAGTCTGAAAACTGAAATAAAACCAAACTATAGACATACCATTTAAGTTTTATAGCCTTCACCTCGGGCCCCAACTTGAATGAATGTGTACTTGAACTCTGATCAAAATAACATGGTATATACAATGGTGATGACATAGATTCTGATCCATTGTCTTCAAAAATGGTAGTGCTTCAAAAGCCTAACATTCACTGCTCCTCCAGGGAAATCTTGGCCATCCATTTTTGAAATCATAAGGCATTCTGTCCCCTGTATGCTGAAATCCTGTATGGTCCTTTCCAAGGGTTTTCAAACTTACTGTGCTTTCCTTTGTCCTCATTTCTTGCATCCCATCTCAACACTACATCATCTAGTTGAAATTTTTCTTCTTTTGTCTTTCGATCATAGATATTTTTAATCTTCTCCTACAATTGAACAGTGTTCTGTGACATTTCCTCTCTTGTTTGCTGAAGGTGGATCATTTGATTGATCCTTCGCTGATTGTCATTATCTTCGCTGCCAACTTCTTGAAATAATCTCATAATTGGGACTGTAAGAGATGTAGGAAAGACAACAGCAGTACCATATGTTAGCGCTCGAATCTACCTTAGGCTGAAATAAGGTAAAACTCAAGGCAACATCAAACCAAGCTCAGCCTCGTAGCTAGCCCAACGAGGACAGGAGAGGGCTCTCTCCGGGTCTATCTCGGCAAAAAGTATTCAAAGGGGATGAGATGACTTATAATGGATACTAATTTTAGGCTAGTAAATATATAGGAAGGTTTGATTTAAATTTTTTGGGTTTTTGTTGAAAAAATGGGAAAAACAATTTTGGGCTCGGGGATGAGGCCAGATCTTTGCAGAATTCGAATTGGGGCAAGGTAGGTAGTAGTATTGATGCTTTTTGATTATGTGTATGGATGGATCAGAATGACAAGGAGCTGAAGAGGGCAAGGGAGAACAGGGATCCTCTCCAAACTGGCGAAAACATATAAAACTAAGCAAATTCAAAGGCAGAGCACTGGAATCAATGGATTCTACCTCATTTACTCATTCATTTAGTTTCAGAAGCAAAAGAAGGGAATGGCATACATTAAACATTAAAGAACTTAAAAATAACTAAGATAACACACCATCAAAACTGAAAACCACAAGAATCCCAACAGGTGCTGCAAAACCTCTGATCTTTCCTTAGCCAAAATGCAGAAAATATGTACAATAGTGTGCCAAACTTTTCCCAAGAGTCCAACCCTGAAAGTGTCTCAGAAAATACAATAAATAGACAATTCTAACCCCTTCCCATGCCTCTAGGGGTCGAGATCATGCTTCTAGGAGTAGTTTGAACCAATTCTAAACAAGGAGCTAAAATCTAGGCAGCCAAACAACTTGCCTCTATAAGCTAGGAAACTGATCCATTCACTTGATTTTCACTTTTTTGTGAATGAATCATCTAGAAAAAGTAAATAAGTGCCAAAGCTACATCATGTACATCAAATTACATCAAGAAAAACCAAAAATTACATCAAGAGGTGAAACTAGTCCAAACTGGCCGAATTTCTGAGCTGGAAGGTGAAAAACATGCTAAAAATCTCTATGCGCCGCGCTCCAAAGCTCTATACGTCACGCTACTTTCAGCCTGTTTTTGGGGCACTTCCCGGAGTCCAAATTGAGCTCATGATAGCTCGTTGGAAAGCCCTGGATGTTTTCTATCCAACCCAAGTAGAATTTTTCAATTTTGAGCTCATTTTCCCCTCCAAAAACGTCATTCTCCCATAAGTACTTCCTGCTGGTGCAAAAGGTGGTAGAAAGGTGGTTTTCATGGTGTTTTTGACCCTTTTGATCATCCAGAACTTGATGAAATGCTTTGGCCATTTCTGAGCATGCATAAATTACCATGAAAAATCCAAAAATACAAATTTTTCCTCCAGAAAGTGTCCCAATCATAAGCGCGCGTCGGGTCGCGCGACGCGTTGGGCGGAAAAACCTGTTTTGTGACCAAAATTTTCAAAAATGACAAAAAATTCTCCAAATTTGCTGAAATTTGGAGTGAAGATCCCCTATCATGCCTCATGCTCATCCAATGAAGCCTCGGCCAAAATCCGGAGTGGATCAGGCCTCTTTCGCCATTTCAGTGCTCTGCTCAACCTTCTCTTCAAGATCTTCATTTTTGCTCTGCAAACGTGCATGCGGGCCCAATAATGACATGTCATATGACGGAGCATGTCTTTGTCTCTATTGGCCTTTTCCAACAACTTATCCAAATGAATGTTAACATGCATGAGTTCGGTCTCTCGCTCAATTGGTGTCATGTCACCAGGTCTCTTCCGGGCCAATTGCCGATCTTCACGGATTCGCCGCAGCTCTACAGGTGTGTGCTAATCCTCCAGCTGTTTGTTCCGCTGCTCCAGGTAATTTATCACCCACTGTGCTCTCTGCAAATTCTCTGTCAAAGTACCAATCTCAGCTCTCTGCTCCTGGATGACCTCCCTCAGTTTCGAGCTAGGAGAGCTTGCATCAACATCGATGAGTATAAAATCAGTGTCTCAGCCTCCTGAAGGGCCCTCATCATGCATATGCCTCTTGCCTCTGTCCTGAACCTGTACCTATGTTGATGTCGAAGGCGAGACCCCGTCCACCCCGGGTGGAGATAGTACTCACGCTGCTGATGAAGTCAACAAGACCCCTTCCACCCCGGGTGGAGATAGTACTCATCGTGTAGCTGCAAATAAGGCTCTGTGGCCTCGCTGATATGTCACATACACTGGAGCACTGATATGCTCAGTCTCAGGAATATCAAACTGGTGTGAAGGCTTTCCCTCATTATGAACTACCTCGGGAGGCGGCTGTGGCGCTACAAAGAAGTCATGGGAGATGAAGTCATCCCATGCGATGCCCTGCTGTGCGAGCTGATGTACCACCATGATTTTGATCAGCGCGTAATGATATATAATGTTATGCTGCTGTGCTGGGGTCTTCTTCTGTACAAGAAATGTCATCCGCTCTATGTTACGGTACATGAATTATGGAATGCTCATCAACCGCACTCTTGTGAAGTGCATCAACAGCCGGATGTGATATGCATACAAGCGTGAAAAGCGCCCTTCACAAGTGAAATAACGAATGATGAGTTTCATCAATGGTGCATACTCATCCTTCAGAAATCGGAATGGAAATACCCTGCTCAGCTGCCTCATATATCCAGGTCTGATATATGGCTCATAATAAGCTTTATCCAACTGCTGCCGCTTATTCCACTCTTCCTCGATGTTTGGTATCCCAGTCGCCTCTGAAATGGTCTCTGGTGACAAAGTAAAATCCACCCCAACAAGGTTTACACGACCGTTATGCAAATGTAAGACAAATAGGTGAGCTAACTCATGATGATGCTGAGTTCTGGAAATCATCTCACAATAATGGAAACATGACTGACGCTGAAAACAATCCATTGCAAGCAGGCAAGCCTGCAGTTGGGTCAAAGAAGTGGGCTCCTCCCTGACATGCCTGCCACTTTTGCCACTTTTGTGAGACCTCCTTGGCACATTAACCTCTGTAGATGAATCACTGTCCTACTCATACCCCTGCTCATAAGGTGAATCTGTCTCTGACATGGCGCTGAAATCAAGATGTTTGACAAATATATGCTGATATAGGTATGGTGAAAACAAGCGTTAGAAGTGTGTCTGGAAATGATGACTTGGTGCTTTGCCTTTCAATATCAAATATGCCAACTGTTTCAAGCATGAAATGAAGAACTGTGGGAGGTATAAACAGTGGGCTAAAGGACTGTCAAATGGCTTTGAAAAAGACAAACAATTTACTCACTGCTTTGGAACATGTTGGGATAACGCACCTTTACAAATGGTATGGGAAAAAGTGACAGGTATTAGGACTTGTACTGTGATAGATATAAGAGTTATTCGAATGGAAAAGTACATTCAAAGACAAGAGAACAACCATTGATCCTTATGAAAACTTGAAATTTTATCAATGGCAGGGAAAGAGATAACAAGTAGGGTTTGGGATTTCACATGGGGATCAAAAGTATAAAGGGATATGGGAACACTGAAAATGGGACTGTGGCTATGAGACTGTGGTAAATATAATAGTGACAATAATGAAATTCCATAACAAGAGCATATATGTTATTGAAACAAGTTTGAAACACCAACAATATCACCAACACTTCTTTTAAAACCCTATGGCGCAATTTTGGATGTAGACAATGGGTTAAATTTTTGACCATTCAAACACTTGTTTTCTCCGCCTTTAAACCACCACAGCATATCCAAAAATCATTGAGCAGGCTTTAACACACTTACTTGGAGGCGAAAAGATGATTTGAATTGAGTTTGGGTGAAGGAGGATAATTTTCCGGCCTTAGGGCTCTATGCGCTGCGCACACTCCCAGTGCGCCGTGCCCACACAAAAATACACTGACCAACTTTTCCCGGTGCACCGCTCCCTCTTTGTATGCGCCGCGCGCAGTTAACCACACAGTCACGGCCCTTTCAACGATGAAATTGCTCTTCCTCTTTTGAAAACTTGACTTTGCTATGGGATTTATGAATGAAACTTGATACAAATGGGTTCAAATAGACTTTGAAAATATCTTGCAAGAGATGGGTTTAATTTTTAGTTCCTCCACAACACATTTTGTAATGTTTTGCAATTTTGGCACTTTATCCTTTCAATGAAACTCTGTCCTTTGGCTTTTCACTGATTTTCTGAGTTTTGGACTGATGAAATGATTTGATTTTTGCAGGGATTTTGGCGTTTGGACTTCAGCAAAGACCAGAGGCTGCATTGAAATTTTTTATGGTGGAAAAAATACATGATTATTACAAAGAGTGAATTTGATAATTTCTTGTTCAAAACAGAGTTTTGAACAAAAAAATGTCCTCAAATGTGTTTGATGATGAAAATTTGAATTAAGAACCTTTTCGAAACCATCCTCATGGCCTGCGGGCATTTATTAAATATCAAAAGACTGAACCCTAGACTCTAAAACTAAAAGACTCTTGTTGACGAAAATGGCATTTAATGACTGCAAATGGCGAGAAATGAACTTTGGTGAATTTGACTCTGACAGCGGACTGACAAGACGGAGTCTAACATTGGCTCCAATGGGGATGGCAGCTGCCGCTTCTTGGAGGTGCCAAGAACTGTAGATCTTTGGGAGAGCAGACAGTGCCTCCATCCATTGGGCGATGGAATCATTATTTCAAGAAATGGACACGATTAATTTATTAACTGGAAACTGACTGAAATGACTGCAAAATGACTCGAATAATAACTCATGCCTGACTTAACTAAAACTAGTATTTACAAAGTTTATTGAAGGGCAACAGTTCATCAAGATTTTAAATCATGATGAAAACCACCTGCATACTGATGAAATATGTGCAATCATGTGTATTGGGCCTTCCAATGTAACCAATCCAGCAGATGTGAGAAGGATGTTGCTTGAGAATGCTTCAACCAGGACACAGATGCAATTGCTGACAGCCAGACATGCACATAATGAGTCTGATTATGTAAAAGACAAGTTGATCTATCATTCAGACTGAAAAACATTTCCATGTACGTTGCAATAGGATCGCAAAAGCCAGACTCTGTTTGCTGCCCTAACTCTGCAATACATACCTCCAGCTGCACACTGTCAATGCAAACATCTACAAACAGCTCTATTTTTTCTTGTTTTGAAGGAGGAAGAGTTTCCAAGAACATTCTGGGATCTCGGAATTCATATGATTGGATCTGATCATTCAAATACTGAATCTCCTTCTCAAATCTTTCAACAACTAACTCGCAGACACCAGTTTTAGCTTCAAGTGGAAACATTGGAGATCTCAAACATTGAAGCATGACAATGAAAAATTCTTCATTAATTTCAATATCCGCTAACTGATCTCTAACTTCTTTTACAACTTCACAAAGTGTAGGGTTTTCCACATACCCTACCATTGCATGAATAGATGCAATGGGTTTCCCCAGTATGGTCGCCACTATGTTAGCGCTCGAATCTACCTTAGGCTGAAATAAGGTAAAACTCAAGGCAACATAAAACCAAGCTCAGCCTCGTAGCTAGCCCTACGAGGACAGGAGAGGGCTCTTTCCAGGTATATCTCGGAAAAAAGTCTTCAAAGGGGCTGAGATGACTTATAATGGATACTGATTTTAGGCTAGTAAATAGATAGGAAGGTTTGATTTAAATTTTTTGGGTTTTTGTTGAAAAAATGGGAAAAACAATTTTGGGCTCGGGGATGAGGCCAGATCTTTGCAGAATTCAAATTGGGGCAAGGTAGGCAGTAGTCTTGATGCTTTTTGATTATGTGTATGGATGGATCAGAATGAAAAGGAGCTGAAGAGGGCAAGGGAGAACATGGATCCTCTCCAAACTGGCAAAAACATATAAAACTAAACAAATTCAAAGGCAGAGCACTGGAATCAATGGATTCTACCTCATTTACTCATTCATTTAGTTTCAGAAGAAAAAGAAGGGAATGACATACATTAAAAATTAAAGAACTTACAAATAACTGAGAGAACACACCATCAAAACTGAAAACCAGAAGAATCCCAACAGGTGCTGCAAAACCTCTGATCTTTCCTTAGCCAAAATGCAGAAAATATGTACAATAGCGTGCCAAAATTTTCCCAAGAGTCCAACCCTGAAAGTGTCTCAGAAAATACAATAAATAGACAAGTCTAACCCCTTCCCATGCCTCTAGGGGTCGAGATCATGCTTCTAGGAGCAGTTTGAACCAATTCTAAACAAGGAGCTAAAATCTAGGCAGCCAAACAACTTGCCTCTATAAGCTAGGAAACTGATCCATTCACTTGATTTTCAATTTTTTGTGAATGAATCATCTAGAAAAAGTAAATAAGTGCCAAAGTTACATCATTTACATCAAATTACATCAAGAAAAACCAAAAAATACATCAAGAGGTGAAACTAGTCTATGAGCATGTAGTTAGTCGTTTCAATTTCTGTCTTAGAATGTAGAGAAGAAACCTGCTAGACAGTCTAATCCTAGCAGGTAGTAGTGTAGGTAGAGAAACATGTGAGACAAATAGTCTAATCTGGTCTCATGGAGTAATAAGGGTAGAAGTAGAATAGGGTTATTTTCCTGTTTGTAAAAAATTGATGATGTAAAGGGTCTGCAAGTCCAAATGCACCCAAGAAGAAAAAATGCTAGGACCATAGTATGGGTAGGTAGTTGTATGGGAAGTGTTTATGCTGATATGATGTTTTCATGATTTGTGGCAGCTGATCAAAGAAAGAAGAAAGATGGCTTATAGCAGCAGGCATCTGGCCTACACCAAGAGATCATTTTCTGGTTTCTTGACTCCTTCAAGAAGAAGCCATCCCCATGTGGAGCCACTGTTAGCCCCCCTATGAAATTTTTGACAAGAAAACAGGGGGATAAATTTTTGTTGAGACTTCAAGGAATGCATTTCCCTTGCAAACACATCATCCTTGAAGCCTCTTTGTGCCTTTTTTCCTTTGACAAAATCCTTTCTGCTGAGTTCCATCATAAAGCCTCTCTGTTGTGAAGAAATGCCCGAAGGCCTCCTTTCCCCTTTATTTCACCCTCACCTAGCCTCTTTCCTACTCCCCCTTGTCTTCCCCTTCTATTTCCCCTCTTACCTTTCAAATCCCCTCAAATTCCCCTTTAAATTCTTACTGGTAACTCTGTCTGCCCACAGTGCGTTGATGAGCTTGCGGTGCCAGTTTCTTTTATTTTCCTCCAGCATTTTCTTAATTATATTTACCAGTGATTTGTTCAATGATTCGGCCAGGCCGTTGCCTTGTGGATAATATGTTGTTGAATGGCCCAGTGCAATATTGTATTTGTCACAGAAACCGACCATCTTCTTGGATCGGAACGCTGTTGCGTTATCTGTTACAATTTTGTCTGGGCAGCCAAAACGAGATAAAATATTTGATTCAAGGAATTGAATAGTTACCGTGTCAGTTTCTTGCCTCGCTGGGACAACCTCGATCCATTTAGTAAAGTAATCCGTACCTGTCAGGATTCATCGATGCTGTGTTGAGGATGCCGAATGGATTTCTCCCATGAAATCGAGTCCCCATTGCCGAAAGGGGGCATCTACTGAAACTGGTTTTAAAGGAAGTGGAAGAAATTTCTTCCTCCCTTGGAAAATTTGGCATTCATGACAATTCATCACTATTTTATATAAATCAGAAAATAATGTGGGCCAATAATACCCTGTTCTCAATACCTTGTTAGTTGTAGTCTTCCAAAACAAGTGGCCGCCACAATCACCTTTGTGGAAATCATGCATTACTTTCTGAGCTTATTCTTCTACCAGAAAATTGAGTAGAACACCTCCTGGATCTTTCCAATATAGAGCACTGTTTAAAATACAATATTTAGTAGATTTAAGTTTCAAATATCTAGCTTTACTCTTAGACATTCCTGTAGGAGGTGACAGATGCTGAAGGACATAAAAAATATCTGAATACCATGGGGACTACAGAAAAATATCTGAAATTGGAACAAGCAAACCTTCATCTTCATCCTCTGACATTGCTATTATGAGGTTTATATCCAGGGCACACAGATTTGATTGGGCCATAAATTTTGCCAAGCCTTGGCCCTTGATCAATTTCATGGGCTTAATCTCCAAGTCATACTCCAACATAGCTGCTATCCATTTACCTCTTCGACCTTCTGGATCAGTTTTCATCAAGACATCCTTCACTACTGCGTTAGGGACATATGCTACAGTATGTGAATGCAGAATATAGACCCTAAAATCCTTCAATGCCTTTATAAGAGCCAATTCTTGCTTTTCAATAATATTATACCTTAAAGAAGCATCTCTAATAGTTCTACTAAAAAAAGCAATAGGATTTTCTACCTGATCTCTCCTTTGCATTAAAACAACAACCATAATATGCTCTAATGCAAATGAAAATATGATAAAATCTTGAGTATAGTTGGGACTAATCAAAACTGGGGCATTGGACAAAGAAAATTTTACCAAATTGAATGACTTGATAGCCTCTTCATTCCACTTGATAGTGCTATCCTTCTTCAAAATGTTAGTCATTTCTCTTAGATGTTAAGCCAGATTAGGTATAAATCGGCACAAAAAGTTCATCTTACCATTAAAGGCCTGAATCTCCTTCTTGTTTCGTGGAAGATCTATGTGCTGAATTGCCTCCACTCTAGCTGGATCGATGCGGATACCATCTTTAGAGATGATATGGCCCAACAAATTGCCTTCATCCATAGCAAAGAGACTCTTCTTGGGATTGAGAGAAATCCCAAATTTTCTGTATCGCTGAAAAACAACTCTCAAATGGTGCAAATTATCATCATCTGAACCTGAAAACACTGTCAAATCATCCAAATAAACAACAAGAAAAACATATTTTTCATTGGCAAAATCAATTTCCATTGGTCACTGGAAAGTGGCTCCAGCATTCTTCATTCCAAATGGCATCTTAGCATACTGGAAGGTTCCCCAGGGTGTTATCAAGGTAGTTTTGTCTTGGTCTTTCTCATGCACCAAGATTTGGTTGTAGCCTGAGTAGCCATCAAGTAGTGACATCCTAGATGCTCCAACTACTCTCTGCAGAATATGGTCCATATTTGGAAGTGGATAATTATCCTTTAAGGATGCCTTATTCAAATTCCGAAAATATATGCACAATCTTATCTCTCTTGTCTTCTTACGCACTGGGACCAAATTTGAAATCCAGTCAGAAAATCTAATGTGAACTATGATACCTGCTTTGTACAACCTGTTTGCCTCTTTTTCGATGGATGGTAGCAGCTTCGGATTGATTCTTCTCAGCTTTTGTCTGAATGGATTTTGATCCGGCTTGATGGGAATAGTATGTTGGATTATGTTCTTAACATACACTTTCAAATCTAAATAATCCCATGCAAACACATCAAAAAATTCAGAAAGAAATTTAACATACTTCTCCTTTACCTCAGGGGACAATGCCTTTGACAACTTCACAAACTTGGGCTGGTCAAGTGTTCCAAGATTCACATCTTCAACTCCCTTTTAAGTGGGCACCAAGCTTGGTTTCTTTGCAACATCATCCTGGTCAAAAATTTCCTCTAGAGGTATGAGACCTCTAGGAATTACATTATAATTTAGCTGCAATATGTCCATCTGGTTTGCTTCCATCTCTTGATCATCAACCTCATACTCACCCTCTATTGGAGTGTCTTTGAATTTTCCATCACCCTGCAAAAAGGAATTAATCTCATTGTCATCCCAGAACACTTGCCAATACTTTAAATTGTCAGGAACAACAGGCCTATGTTTGACATAGATCTCAAACTTGTTGTTGGAGTTCATCGGGATCTTCAAGTTGCTTGCGGTAGTGGCAAGAGAATCAACAATAAAATTCTACATCCTGGGTACTGCTGTCAAAGTGTACTCAGGGAATGTCTTCAAGATATCCAGGACTGCATTCCTGTATGCCCTCAATCTCGGATGCTTTGCTTGGTATTCTCCTTTCACCTGTTTCATTATTAACTCGGAGTCGCCATACATATAAATCCTCTTTGTATTCAGCTTCTTTAAAATTTTGTGACCTGCAATCAGAGCTTCATATTCTGCTTCATTGTTAGAGCAGTCAAAATCCAACTTATAAGAACATACTCTAACATTACTAGGAACCTTTTCAGGATGGAAAACAGGGCTCCTAATCCATATTCCAATACCAGCTCCATCCTTACCAACAACTCCATCAAAATCCATGCTCCACTCGCCTTCTTCTTCTTCTTGTAGATGCTGGAATTTTGTTTCTTTCTCTTCTTTACCTTGGCTGATTTCTGGTTGTTCACTGTCTTTTTGTTGCTGGCAGGCAGGAGACTCAGAAGTGCTTGCTGCTTTCTATTTTTCCTGTTTATGGACTTCTCTAAAATTCTCTAAAATCTGAGGTATTTCATCTACTTGTACCAACTGAACATTCTCATCATTTAAACCACCATCTGAATACAAGACAAAGGACTCTAAATCTGTGTGGACTGCATTAATGGGATGGTTTACTGGCTTCTCTTTGCTAGTAATCATATATTTCATTTTATTTTCCCTATATATTTTTCTCAACTGGCCAAATACAGGGATAGTGGCATAAGAGAAGTCAAGCTGCATGGTTCCCTTAAGTTTAGCACCCCAAGACCTAGATAAAAGCATCCCAAACCTTGGTGGGACATCGACAACTACTACATCCATTAAGACATTCTTGGCTGGGATTTGATCTAAAGACACTACCAAATCTTTAATAAGACCAATACAATGGACCCTACCCGAGTCAAAAGAATATAAATCGTGATATTTTCGAGTAATATCCAGTCCTAACTTTTCCATGATGGCCTTGGGCATCAAATTATGTGAGGCTCCAGAGTCCAACATAGCATTGTGCAAGATGAACTCGTGTAATCTAAGAATCAGGTAAAAGGGAGGGACTTCAATTTCTTCAGATTGATCTTCAGTTGCTGGGCCAAAGATGAGTTCACGGTAGTCATATTCTACATTAACCATATCAGAAACAGAGTCTATTTGTAAAATTCTAGACACCTGGTTTTTATATGCACTATTTTTCACCAACTCAGTGAGGGTCATAGATACTTTTAGCATGGAAATTTCGTTCTCTAAATTAAATGAAGGAGCTTTATCTACCTCTTTAATTGGAGGATATTTCTTCTCTATTTTCTCCTTTACTGTGCTCTGCTGGTTCTTTTCATTTTCTGTGTTAGTCGCTGAAGGCATCTTGCTAGAGGAAGGGTCGACCAACTCTTTCCCTTTCTTTTGAGGATCATTCTTCATTTGGAGCTCTTTTCTCTTTTGAATGGGACTGATTGTAACTCCTCTATTCCTCAGATAATATTGCTTTTGTTGGGCCAAAAAAGCATTCATGTACCCTCTTGGTAGTCATCATATTCTTCTTCTAATACTGCGTCATTGGCCAGGATGAAATCTTCGTCTTTTTGAGTGTCTGGAGTCGCCATGTATTCTTCTTCTTCTGTGAGGAAGATAGAGGCACCATTAACAGTGAAAAATTGATTGGCCTCAATCAGAGGATCATCATCCTCATCTGTGTCTGTTCCTTGCACGTAATTCTATTGTAGTGGTGGTTTGATTTGCTGCTGTGGTGGCGCTTGGTCTTGTGTTCTTTATTCTCTCTGCTTAATTCTGAACTGTGGCTGTTGCCCTCTGAAGTTCGGATTTATTATCTGAGATTCAGGTCTATCTGTAATGGTTAATCGATCAAACATATTTTCCACTGTCCGAATCAGAGTGTCCATTTTGTTGTCTGAAGGAGAGGCTTCCTCTTTCACTGTGACTCTCTTTTCAAGTCTGGTTCGTGCTCTTTTAGCAAGCAGATTTGCTTCTACACTTACCGCTATCTTCTGCATGTCTTCCAATGTAGTGGGATCTTTCTCCCGCAGCTGATATGCCATATCGGCTTCGAAACCGTCTGGATATTTAAGCAATGTTAATCCCACAAGAGGCTTCAGGTTAGCTGGAATAGCATTATATATAGCATTGAACCTTAAACAATAATCTTGCACAGTTTCACCCACATCTCTATTAATATTCTCATATTCAGACAGAATTTGGAGTGGGTTCTTTTTTACCTCCCACCGGGCTAAGAAATGTGTGTGTAACTCCTGTAAAGTGTGAATAGAGCCTGCTGGTAAAGCTCTGAACCAATTTCTAACTTCACCTCTGAAGCTTTGAACAAACAACCTGGTAGTTAGATTCTCTGCTTATACCTCATTTAGATAAAAAAAGTCATTCATTTTATCAACATGTTGCTGGGATGTGATGCTTTGGGTGGCATCAAAAATGGGAATTTTACTTTGATAGTCAGTAGGAATGTCATTGAGAACCTTAGGTAAAACCAGGGGTGCATACCGGGCAGCCATGGCTCTGGGTGGATTTACAACAAGATTTGTAGGATTTAAGGAAGGTGTTGATGGAGGGGATGATAACTGAGGATTTATAGGTGGGAATGCTGATGACTTAGGAGGAGGGAATGCTATTCCTGATGACTCTAAAAGCTCAGGAATATTAGTTACAGTGATGGATGACTGAGGAGAATTCAGAATATAATCATTAATGGAGGAATTTTCTCTTTGAAATTCAATATCTACGAGGAATTCTGGATCGAAGATTGTGTCATCAAGTGCAGTTTCAGACTTATTTCTAAATAAAGAGAGCTCAAAATTCTCATCAAAGGAAATATCTTCTACAAAAAACAACTCACTGGACCAAGTATGGGATCTGAAGATAGGTCTGGGACTTAATGATCCATCTTGTCTTCTGAGAATTTTTGGGATAAGATTTGGATTTTCAAACACAGGGGGAGGATTTGGATCTGGATTAGCCCTTGTGTATCTTCTTGAAGCCAGTGTGTGTAAATTTCTACTGTACAAAAATTCTGTTTCATCCTAACATACTCTGAAAATAATTTTCCAGAACCGAGGAATTTACAAGAAAATTTTTACGAGGGTGATCTGAATTTATACTCTGATAGCAGAAATATATTGAGACTGAAGAATAAGTGGCTGTATTTATATTCTTTTCTAACAACGCCTTAACAATTTCCGCCTTCTCAAGAAATTTTTTAAATATTAACGAACCTTACTCCAGTTGTAATGACAAAATATATCAATGGCGCGATCCTTTTAAACCTTTCAAAATTATATCATGAAATGCTTTTGTTCTACCAACGCGACATATATTTAATTCAAAGGGGGCCCAAGCATTCACTTTTTGGCTTTTTATGAATGAAATAAACATATAATAACACAAAACTGCTGGGTCGTACCTTGATTTATCGCCCGTGCTCCTAGGCATGCGATTGCCGTCAGATCAAAAGCTCTTTAGATCGGACGACCATCATGAATATCACATTTTTTCAAAGGCCAAAGTTTAACAACTGAGAGTTGCATGAAATGGGCAGTTTTTGGGTGATGACGTGCCCACAAATTACTGGATCACGTTTTTTTGAAGTGGTTTTCTTCTGGGCAAAAAGCGGCGCGATATAGGGGGTATGGTTTTTGAACCCACTGGCAGTAAATCAACCGTGCTTTAACTGTGGTTTAAAACTTAACTGCTGGCGTTAAATTCAATGGCTGGGTCCCACTTAATATTACTCTGTCGATAAAGAATAAAGCCTTTTACTTTGATAATAGAGATTTTCTGAAGAACGTCACGGTTAATATAACCAAGGTTTAAACTTAAGGCAGAGTTCCCAATACTCTTCTCCCCACAGAGTCTAACTATGATTTTCTGTTCTACAGGCCTCTGTTCAATATTTCTTCAAAACAGAATAAACACGTTTAGTGCCGAGAATATAAGTTCACAGATAGTCAGATCGAAACTTCCCTAGTATGGTCGCCAGAGATGTTAGCACCTGATCTGAACCCCAGGCTGAAAAGGGAAAAACAAGGTAACAACTAAACCATGCTCAGCCTTGTAGCTAGCCCTACAAGGACAGGAGAGGGATCTCTCCATAAAAGGATATTAAATAAAGTGCAATAACGAACTGATATTAGGCTAGGTAAAATGATGGAAAAGGGTTTTAATAAAATGAATGAATTTTCAGGGATGTGTGGGACAAAATGGGACAGTATGAAACCGGGGAATCAAATTAGGACACAGGGTATTTTATGGGGCAAGATAGGCAGAAAATTTTAGAAATTATGGTTTAAATAAGGATGAGATGGAGAGACTTGTGAGGAGCTGAAAAGGGCACAATAAATGGATCCTTTTCAAACAGAAGAAAAAACAGAGAGTATGAATGATTTCCCAAAGCAGAGCATATAAAATGGATTCTACCTTTCTATCTTGAAAGCATTCAAAAGGAAATGTTTATGGATGAAAGGTGAAACATAACAATTTACATATGAAACAAAGGAAAGAGACAAATGCTAAAACTCATATAAAGCCGTTCAATCTGATGAATAGATCGACGGAGGGAGTGAAATCGGGGAATATGAATCGAAAGCGCGTTTAATCGAAGGGGAGAGATTCAAGAGGCGCCGATCAAGTGTAGGCCGTCCGATCGGATGGGCAAATCAATGGCCAATACAATATCAGGCGGAGTTAGATCGAGGGTTGAATTTTATGGAATCACTGATTGCGATGGGCCCGATCGCATATGAGCCGTCAGATTAGAGGGGCCAATCAACAGTCAGGATGTACATTGGAGGGGGCCAATATAATCGCATCGGAGTTTTGCGATAGGCCAATCGGAGTGCACATTTCAATATTTGCGATTGCGATGGAAAGGGAATTAAGGTGGCGGGGTTTTATAATATAAAAATTTGTTATAAAGTTTTATTATAATTTTTTCAAATTATGGTGGGGAAGTGGTTTGGAACGGAGGGGGGTATTTATAACATGAAACTTTGATTTTGTTATAAAGTTTCACAGTGTGGAGGGGAAGTGGTTTAAGGAACAAATCGCATATTTGTTGAATTATTTTATAATGTGATTTTCTCAATCGGAGGGGGGAAAAAGGGATTTATAAAGAAATATTAAACTTTAATAAAATAAAGTTTAGGGAAAGATGGGAAAAAGGAGTTATTTGAGGATATAGGGGAATTTTACTTCACTTCGGCATCAATTTCAATCCAGGAGTCAGTTTTGAGAGTGTAGTATACCGTTGGAAAGATCTTTCCGGGCTTTTTCTACTGGGTCTACTTAGAACATGATTTGACACTGAACATGCTGCGGAAAACTTCTCTGAAGGCAAGGTGATGACTTTGTGGAGATGGCAGCTTCTGAATTGTGAGTTATTACATATGATGACATAAAATTACATAATAAAAGATAATAAAGGAAAAGTATCATGTTTTCACCTCAAAACATGGTTTTGAGGTGAAAATTACATCAAGCTGAATAAAATATATCTTTTATCTTCCAGGTGTTGTGACTTTGAGTTTATTGACTTCCTCATGACCTTACTGATATTTATTGACATTTGACTTATTTATTTGATCATGGTGAGATCTTAGGACCTAATGAGACCCATCCTATGACCTACTGACATGATTTTTAGAGTGAAAATGACTCATGACTAAAGACCATGGAGAGGAGAATCAACAAGCTTCACTTGAGGGAAAGCTGATGAAAAATTACTACCATCAGTGGATCCATGACCTAGCGGAATGGTGAAATTTTATTGGTATGGAACTCCTAATATGAAAATGCAAAAGAGAAATTTTGATCACTAATGGCAGTATGACTAAACTGACACTAACATTGGCTCCAATGGGGATGGTAGCTCCTTAGAGCTGCCAAGAACACCGTAGACCAAGTAGCCTTATCCATTGGGCATTGAGTCAAAAACACTAAAACTGACACAATGCAGAATGACTCTGACTCAAGACTAAGACTGAAAACTGAAATAAAACCAAGCCATACACATATCATTTAAGTTTTATAGCCTTCACCTCGGGCCCCAAACTTCAATGACTGTGTACTTGAACTCTGATCAAAATAACATGGTATATACAATGGTGATGACATAGATTCTAATCCATTGTCTTCAAAAATGGTAGTGCTTCAAAAGCCTACCATTCACTGCTCCTCCAAGGCAATCTTGGCCATCCATTTCTGAAAGAAAGAAGGCATTCTGTCCGTTGTATGCTGAAATCCTGTATGGTCCTTTCCAAAGGTTGTCAAACTTACCATGCTTTCCTTTGTCCTCATTTCTTGCATCCCATCTCAACACTACATCATGCAGTTGAAATTTTTCTGCTTTTGTCTTTCGATCATAGATCTTGTTAGCCCCCCTATGAAATTTTTGACAAGAAAATAGGGGGCTAAATTGTTGTTGAGACTTCAAGGAATGCATTTCCCTTGCAAACACATCATCCTTGAAGCCTCTTTGTGCCTTTTGTCCTTTGACAAAATCCTTTCTGCTGAGTTCCATCATAAAGCCTCTCTGTTGTGAAGAAATGCCCGAAGGCCTCCTTTCCCCTTTATTTCACCCTCACCTAGCCTCTTTCCTACTCCCCCTTGTCTTCCCCTTCTATTTCCCTTCTTACCTTTCAAATCCCCTCAAATTCCCCTTTAAATTCTACCCTTACCCTTTGATTGGCCATTTTCCCTCTTTATTCCTCTATCGTTCCCCTTTGCTAACCTCAAACCACATTGAATGGGCCAAAAACCCACTCCCCGACCTTATTATAAGGCCTAGCCCCTTTCTTCCAACCCCTTTCAAACCACTTCCCCCATATGCCCCAGCGCTGGGACCAAGCGCTTAAGTCCCAAGCGCTAATCACAATCAGAAGACCGGGCGGGTGAAATTTCCTTTGTAATGTCTGTTAGCCCCCATATGAAATTTTTGGCAAGCAAATAGGAGGCTAAATCTTTGCTGAGTCTTCAAGGAATGCATTTCCTCTGAAAACACAGTCTCCTTGAAGCCTCTTTGTGTCTTTTATCCTTTGATCAAATCCCCTCTGCTGGTTCCCCTTTTAAAGCCTCTCTGTTGGTGAAGAAATGCCCAAAGGCCCCCTTTTCCCTCTTATTCCATTCCCCAAGGCCTTTGTTTTCTATCCCCTTTCTCTCCCCTTCTATTTCCCTTCTTACCCTTCAAATTCCCCCAAAGTCCCCTTTAAAGTCCCCCCCCAACCTTTGTTTGGCCTTTTTCCCCTTTCCCCCTCTATCGTTTCCCTTTAAACCCCTCAAAGTCCATTAAAATGGGTTAAAAACCCCTTTCCGACCATATAATAGGGCCTAGCCCCTTCCCCTTAAACACTTCCCTACATACGCCCTTACCCAAGACCAAGCGCTTAAGCCTTGGGGGCCAATCGCAATCAGAACTATCGACGGGAGGCAAAACCCTTTGTAAACAGCAAAAACCCTGATGCGATTTGATTATAGCGTTAAGTCCTCGATCTGTTCCGCACCGCTGATCTGCTTCGATCGAACGGCTGAGCGTTAATCGCAAGCCCCCCGCTCATCGCAATCGCAACATGTATTGTGCACCCCTCGATTGATCACATCGCACCCCGATTGCGATCCTCCGATCATATCCTGGCCGTCCATCTCCCAGCCGATCCAACGGCCAGCGCTCAATCACACCCTCCACCTGATCGCTGATCACAAGTCCTTCTGTCTCTGCCCCGATTAAATCATAGCCGTCCATCTCCCTGCTGATCCTATGGCTCAGCGCTAATCGAATGCTCTCCCCTCCGTCCTCCGATTTAATCCCGACCGTTCATCCTTCCGCAGATTCGACGGCCATCGCTCAATCGCTTCTCCATGCTCGATCGAAATCAGACCTTTCAAGAGGTGTGTTGCGATTGACACCCGCTCCGACCTCCGATTGCGATGGTGCGATTGGATCGTGACCGTTCGTTTCCTCCAAGATCAGACGGTTCTGGTTTATTCACCCTCCGCCTCCGCCGGGTCCCACCTCCACCGCTTCGCTCCATTGTTTTTCCATGTTGTCCTATGTAAATCGCTCCAGAGGTGGCATTTGAGTTTCACGCAATATTGATCATTTCTCCACCGCTCTGTCTTCTTTCCACCATTACCCACTACTTCGCCACCTCTTTCCATCGTTTCTCCGCTCTTCCGCCACCACTCCTCCACCTCCACAGCATTTCTACGCCGCCACTGCCTGGGTTTTAAACAGAGGTATGTCAGTGTGCAGATAGTATAGAGATGGCCAGTTCAGCATTGCCAGCTACCAGCAGAAGGAATTCAAAGGGGGTTGGTGCCTGTTATTAATGAAATCAAACGTTAACCCCACATTCAAAGGATTAAGGTTCAGTTTGAAGACTAAGGAGCGCACCAGCAACGCCATAACTGCGCCACCTAACAGCAGGACCTTTTCCTCCAGAGGTACACCTTCCCACAGCGTCCTCCATGCCTTCTCGAGCCCTGAGACAATTAAATACAACGGCGAGCTCGACTCGGACGATCGAGAGCTCTGATGAAAGCATGGAAGAGATTACCGATTTCCATCCGAGTCAATTTATTTCAGAGTGGCAGCACAGAGCTCCAAGCACCAGAAAGGAATCTAAAGAAATATCCGAGGTCAAAATCTGACCTGACAGAGATCTCCGAACCAGTCTTAGAGTACTCACAGCGTTGCAGGTAGCCATTAAGCAGCATGGGCGTGGACACCTCCGCTGATTCTGTCTTAATGAGATCAATTCAATGTTCATCTACCTCTGTTTTCTCTCTTCTCCTATAAAAAATCCCCGAGAACATAATGTAAAGGTTGTTGTTGCCTTGCTGGGCATTTGCTGTCAGAGGGATTCATTTCGACTGTTAGGACAGTCTTGGGAGGGAGTAGCAGAGTAGTATTGTGTAATAGGCTGGGAGGAGAAGTCTGGACTGTAACAGCCATTGAGCTTATTGTACATGACTGGTTCTGCATCAATTAATCAAAGCACATTTCACAGGATCCTGGTCTATTGCTATTGGTGATGTTCTTCTTAACTCTGTTTATTTCATTTACATGTTGTTTCACGTTCTTATGGTAGGCAACAGAAGTATAACATAGGATTCACCCTTGTTAGGTGCCCTATGTTTCCTGCTCTCCCTACCTTTATGTTTTCTGCTTTGTGTGTATCTAAGAGTAAAATTTGTGGGGTTTGACCAGTGCAGCGGATGTTATTGCCTGCTGGCTGATGTATGAACTTGGGGGTTTGCCTCTTAGATGTTTCTTTGTAATCTTATCTCTGGTTTTCCCTTAGGTTGTAAACCCCAGACACGGAGTTAAATGACCTGCAATTACGTCCCCATCGTACCCCTTTGTCCACCTTTGAGGAGAATTTGCCTTTGGATATGTGGCAGTGCAGGTTAAATGACCTCTGACCTGATCTATAGACAGAAAATTGGTTGCTTTCCTTCTTTCACTTTCTCTCCTTAATGTTCCATCCCATCATCTATCTAAAAAGATCCTTTAGTATAGATGACTTTCCCTTTGAAAGCCTTGGCTAGTTGTTGCATGTAATTTCCTTTCCTGACTCCATAGCCCAATGGATGGCACGGTCTTGGCCCATTCTCCTTGCTGAAACATCCTGTTGCTTTGTTCCTTTTCTCCCATTGCTTTCCCAGTCCATGATCTCCTAACCAACCCAGAAACCCTTCAACCAAATCACTTTAAACCCTCCTCACATTGCTTCTGTACTTCTTATCTTATTTTTTGAGCTCAAGAATACACCCATTCTTTGCTCTATTGGAGAGATCCCTCTCCGGGTCCAGGAGGGCTAGATCCTAGGGCCCCAAAGTGGTTCTGATGTTGTCTCATCTTTTGGTATTGCCAAATCTGCCAAAACATGGGAACCCCAACATAATGGCGACCATACTGGGGACAGAACTGCTTTGTCTCTAGATTGGCTTTTCATTGCTGATGGTGGACAGCATCTTGCTTCAAACATTCATAATCATCCACCTGGCGACTCCACACTCCCTATGATCCAAAGACCAAATGACTCCACTGGTGAAGAACACTGAACTGGTTGAGAAGAGATAGTAGCCTTCTTTGCACAAGCACGAATCCAAGCATGGACAGAGATGCAAAGTATAACGCTTTGTATAATAAAGCATGCAGAATAACAGAAGTGCTTACCAAAATGCTGGAGACGCAAATGGCCAATATGAATACCGATGATGATTATTTAGAATAGCCTATGTCTCCTTCCGAGCAAGAACAAACTCAAGACTTAGAAGATGAGCAGGACCTGTATGATGCTCAAGAATACGTAGAAGATGAAGAGGAAAGTGATCAGGAATTGCCTGATTTCTTACCTATGCCTTGTGTTACGCTGACCAAAGAATATCAGGACCTATTAGCAAAGGCTGATAGGGAAAGCTGCCTTGAGGAAGCAGACGACTACATGGAAGAGGCAGAATCTGATATGGAAGAAGAGGTTCAAGAAGACATCCCGCCTCCGAGTCAGCTAATGCAAGAGAGAGAGGATTGCTGTGCTTCTGTCCATGATGAAAGGGAAATCCCTCTTTTGACAGAAGAAGAGATTGATCGGATATTAAACCAGCAGTCCGCCCCAGAAATCTTCTATAGAACGCAAGTTCCTACTCAGTCATTATTTGATTTTGATGATTCAGAATCAGAAGACTCCTCTGTGGATCAGGACGAAGAAAGACCTGCTGTGCGCTCAGAATGGTGGACGTGGTCGGGTCCGCCTGTTTATGACACTGATGGAGAAAGTTACGACAACATAATGGCAGATGGGGATTCTTTGAATCTTCTTTCTGCTCTACCACAGATCATCAGTGAGACTGGTAGCCAGCATTCTTTCCTTTCAGAAGATGAGGAGGAAAGCAAAGAAGAGCTTCTTGAGCAGAGTGAAAGCAAAGAGCTTTCTCTTGAAAAGGAGGAAGCAATGGAACAAACCACTGCTCAAGAATATACAGACCTTTTCACGGAGCCCTGCACCTCAGAGCAGAACATATCGGAGCTCCGAGAGGACTCAACCCCAAAATATGATGAGTCCTCCAGTTCAGAAGATGAAGGAGACACTCTACTCCAAGAGAGTCTCATTCTCGAACCAGTGGAAGAAGAAGAGATCCTGGTTGAAGCCAGCCTGTCAAATATTTATAGCCAGGTATCTTATCATGATCCTTATGCACATTTCCTACATACATTTGAAGAAGGATCAAAGGTCTTTTTGAGCAGCATGATGCAGACAGGAAGAAGATTTTTCAAAGCTGCCGTTATCAAACAAAAAGAGTGGGAGCTGCCCTGCCTATCCAGGATGCTCAAGGAGTTGAGCAAGAAGGACCAGCCATGGGATCACTTGGTGGACTGGTTACATTGGAAGACAATGTTTGTAAGCTAGACTTGTAAATATGTCAGTAGAGTAGGGTAGGTAGGAAAGCTCAATAAAGCTCTGCCTATGAGCAAGTAGATTAGTTGTTTCATTTTCTGTCTTAGAATATAGAGAAGAAACCTTTAATCCCAACAGGTAGTAGTGTAGGTAGAGAAACTATGAGACCAACAGTCTAATCTGGTCTCATGGATTAATAAGGGTAGAAGTAGAATAGGTTTATCTTTTCCTGTTTGTAAGGATTGATGATGTAAAGGGTCTGCAAGTCCAAATGCACCCAAGAAGAAAAATTGATAGGACTATAGTGTGGGTAGGTAGTTGTATGAGAATGTTTCTGCTGATATGTTGTCTTCACAGTTTGTGGTAGCTGATCAGAGAAGAAAGGGATGGTTCAAACAACAGGCATCTGGCCTACACCAAGAGATCATCTTCTGGTTTCTTGGCTCCTTCAGAAGAAGCCATCCCCATGTGGAGCCAGCATTAGCCCCCTATGAAATTTTTGGCAAGCAAATAGGAGGCTAAATCTTTGCGCAGTCTTCAAGGAATGCATTTCCTCTGAAAACACAGTCTCCTTGAAGCCTCCATGTGTCTTTGCCCTTTGATAGTATCCCCTCTGCTGATTTCCTTTATGAAGCCTCTCTATTGGTGAAGAAATGCCCAAAGGCCCCCTTTTCCCTCTTATTTCATTCCCCAAGGCCTTTGTTTTCTATTCCCTTTCTCTCCCCTTCTATTTCCCTTCTTACCCTTCAAATTCCCCCAAAGTCCCCTTTAAAGTCCC